>SNQJ01S0030073.1:28184-86780 GCA_010110895.2 Picea sitchensis
CTATTTCAGAGCTACAAATCAGATTTTGATGATGAAATTGATGAGGGATTTTGGTTGAGGTACATGTTGAGTACATGGTTGAGACAAGTAGTTGATGAGTTGGCACATACATGAGGTGTATAGTTGATGATGTTGGTACATATGGATGATTCATTGTTGATGAGTGGTTGACACATGATTGGTATATACTTGGTACATGGTTGGATGCACTCTTTTATGGTACAGGCTGATTACAGGTTGTTTGGCACAGGTTGGTGCATGGTTGATGCTCTTGTTTATGGTACAGATTGATATCTGTTGAGGATTGTTACCTCATCTCAGTTGGTGCTGAGAATGCAAGTTGAGTCTTGCATATAGAGCTAGTGCTCTTGTAGAGTTGTACTCTATTCATTTGTTTCTGATAAACCCCAAGGATTGTAGTCCGTAATAAAAAGAAAATTGTACATACATCTTGTGTTCTTTATGTTCATTGTGGTGATGACTTGTTGATGATGTATTGCTGATATATGTTGCTGATATGTGCTCACATATAAATGGTTATAAATGACAACAATGGGTAATGAATAAATGTTGAATGCTAATTGATGAGTTTTTGTGCAAGAGGAAAGTTTTGGGAAAAAGAACCCCACACTCATTCCATTTCACCTCTAAATTATTGGTAGGTGTGTCCAACAAAATTTGCAACCGGGAGATGTAGCCCAAGGAATGGGTGAACTCCTTATCATTTTGTGTTATGTGTTTTATGTTCTCTATTATTGCTGCTATTTATATGCATCTTGGATGATGAAAATTATATTTAAGTTGTGTTGCAAGTTGATCCATTTGCATTTTAACATAAGCAAATTAAACTTACCAAATAATTTCAAGAATGCGTCTTCTTCATTTTTAGATCAAGTTGGTATCAAAGCATAGGTTTTTGAAGACTTGATTGGCTTGCAAGTGTTTTGTTTTTGATGCTCTGAGTTGAAACTCACAAGAGGAGAAAGGTCAACCATTAGAGCCAAGTTCTCATCCTTCAAGGAGGAAGCATATCATCCTTATGAAGTTTCAAGGAGGCATTCACCAGTATGGATCATGAAGAGTCATGAACATATTCTTGCAGAAGATAGAAGATCTGAGAAAGGATGTCATGGAAATGAGAGACATGATGAAATCTTGAGGGAAAGGAATACATGATTGCAAGGTGAAGAAACAACCCCTTGGAAATCTAGGGAGGCAGGTGGTGATAAAACTCCAGATGAAAATGGAGGGTGGGTGCTTCTCACCACCCTCACCTCCATCTTCTTCTCCTTATACCAATTCAAGACCTCTTCGGGTCTCCAAGGGACATGAGTAAGAGCTCATCACAAATTCCTTAGTTAAAGCTTGATATTAAGTTCAAATTGTATTAATACAATGGAGAAGTAAATCTTTGAGATTAGATAGTTGGATTAAATGGGATTTAGGTGTATTGTAGGATACAAAATTCAAGATGATGAAACTGAATCAACTTAACTTCTTTAAGGTTGGATAATGCAACACTCATTTGGTAGTAATCCAAAACTCAGGAGGACATGAAGGAAACATAGTAAAATTTTAACCTCTTGGAATGATTTTATTGTTGCAATTAAGACAATTTTACCCATTGGAATATATGCAAAGGCTACTATGGATTGGCAAATTTTAGACAAGCTAAAGGAATGAATGTACAAAGTTTTACTCAGAATTTTAGGAGAAGATCTTTGGTTTGGGAGTAGATTTGTCTTCTCAAAGAAACTTTACTCAAATACATTGGGCTTTACATAGTTACTTGAGACATACATACTCATGTTTAATCCTTCAAATCTAGATGAAGTTTGTGTTGGTCACTCATTTGGAAGAAGAGGAAGGAATGAAGACTCATGAGGTAACAAGAAGCCTTTCAGCCATGGAGACAAAGGAAAGAGAGTTCGAGGGCAATGGCAAAAAGAATGCTCTTGTTAAGAAAGAGGGAGAAAATTTGCATGCAAACATTGTTCCAAAGATGGCCATAGTAGAAGACCATTTGTTGGAAACTTCATCCTGAAGAAGACCCCAAAGTTTGGCAACAAAGGAAGTCAAGGCAAACAACCATACAACATGATTTAGGTTCTGATTTGGGTGATAGAGCAAAGATCACAACCATGGTTATCAAGGTAATGGTTCTGTTACAAGTACTATTAACTGAAAGTAATAAATGTCAATGTAACTCAACAATAGAAAAAGAGAATTGAACTTTTTCACATAAGGTTCTTTCAAGCATACCAAAATGAATGCTCTATTTGATCACTTGGATCTCAAGCAAACCTTATATCTAAGAAATTACTATTAAAAGAAGTAGAGTGGAAAATTTTCCACATCCTAAACCACACCCTCTTGGTTGGATATGTGATAATGCTAAATTCACGGTGACAAGAAGGTGTAACTTGGGATTTATATCACTTTATGAAATTTGTTATTAAATTGGGAAGCTTGATGTTATTCCTTTGGATATACGTGGTATTGTGTTGGGAAGGCCCATATTTATATATATTGATAGGAAGCTATTTTCATCGTCATGAGAATAAAGATCCTTGTTTAAGAATGGAGTTAGTACATTGTTAGAGCCCATACAAAGAAGATGAATTTATCACTTGCAAATGTGGGACAAATGAAGAGATGATAGTCAATGCTAGAAGGAATTTTGTTCTCTTAATGATTAAACCCAAGGTGATATTGAAAGCAGAGATTTTCAAGGTTATGATGCAAAGAGTTAGAATGATCTATATGAGGGTTTATTGTAATCAATATGATGAAATGTTTAAGGAACCAAAGGGATTACCTCCAAAAGGGATATCCAACGCAGAAATCCAATTGCAACAACAATGTCCTCTTCCAAACATTGGTATGTCTAGAATGTCAGTCTGGAGAATCACAGAAATTAAAAACAATTCAATAGTTTGCTTAACAAAGGGTTATTGTACCAAAGCTCATGCATGTGGATCTCTAATTGTGTTAATTACCAAATAAAGATGGTACATGGTATGTGTGATGATTTTAGACTTTGAACAAAATTCTGATGAAATAATCGTTTATCCTCTTCCTAGAATCATTGATTTGCTTGATCAATTGAAAGATGCTAAATATTTTACTAAGTTAGATTTGAGGAAGCGGATATAATCATATTAGGATTGCGAGGAGACACATGGAAGACAACTTTCAAAACAAAAGCAAGGTTTGTTTGATGGATAAATACCTTTTGGACTTTACAATGCTGCTTCATGAGAGTTATGAATGATGTCTTAAGGCCTTTTCTTGATGATTGTGTTGTTTACTTGGATGACATTTTGATCTTTAGAAATCTCGTGAAAGAGCATGTTAAACATGTGAAACAAGTTTTCCAAGATGTTTTGAGAAAGGAAAAATTGTTTTTGAAGATGTCCAAATGTGAGTTTAGAGACTCCTTATTTACTTAGGGCATATTGTTGGTGGAAGTGAATTAAGAATTGATCCCTCCAAGGTCAAAATCATATTGGAATAGCCCAAGCCCAACAATGTGACATAGGTAGAAGTTTTTAGAGAACAACCCAATATTGGAGAAAGTTGTTACTAACTTTTCTTCCATGTGACTCCATTACATGTAGTGATAGTATCAGCAGTTTTTCAAGGGGAAAGCAAAACAACAAAAGGCTTTTGATACTGTGAAAGAAAAAATCAGTTCAGCACCAGTTCTTACACTTCCAAATTAAGACAACCTTTTGAAATCAAAACAGATGCAATGAGGAGTATACAGCTGGGAGCGATCTTGCTACAACATGGTAAGCCCATTTGTTTTCATTAGAACTTTTAATGGTGTAGTGATTAACTATCCTACTTATGATAAGGAGTTGTATGCATTGGCACAAAGTATGAAAAAATGGAAACATTCTTTGTTGGGCAAAGAAACCATTGTCCACAGATCATCATCCTGCAATTATAATCACAAACAAAGCTACAGCAGCTAGGCACTTAGGATGGATGGGTTTTCTATAAAAATTCCACTTGGTCATAAGGAATAAGAAGGGAATTTATAACAAAGTTGCTGATATGATTTCAAGGCCTATTATTGATGCTTCATTTATTCTTAGCATAGTCCTATCATGCATGAGGATTATGTTGAGCAATATGCTTTAGATACTGATTTTAAGGAAGTATATGAGACTTTGTGTCATTCTAACCATGTTGAGAATTTGGATTACCATGTGCATGATAATCTTTTGTATCCTAATCTTGACAAGCTGCTATTCCACGAAGGGTGAAAGAATCCAACATAATAAGAGAAGCCCATTCTTCTCTTACTTGTGTGCAGTCGTTTAGTGTGGAAGCCAAATGGCTATTTGCAAAAGGTCGCTATTGGCCTAAAATAGATAGAAAGTGTTTGAGATATGTTAGGATGTTAGATTATGTGCCACAAAATAAACTATGTCCGAAGACAGGCTTATACTCCACTTCCTTTTCCTTCTCGTCCTTGGGAAATTGTTTCTATGGACTTTGTAGGAGGTCTACCTATGTCTCAATGAAATCATGATTATCTTTTATGTTGTAGTTGTCCAGTTAGCAAATATGTATTTTGATGCCTGTAAACAAGTTCACGGTGAAAAGATGGTACAAATATTCTTTCAAAATGTTTGGGTGCATTTTGGATTAGCAAATCCATTATATACGTCGGGATTCTCGATTTGTTGGAAGTTTTAGTGAGTTTAAGGGCACTCATGGACATGGCTGAAAAGAGCACAACTTTTCATCCATAGACGGATGGTGGACAAAGTGGTAAATAGAATGGTGGTGCATCTTCTTTGTTCTTACTGGAACAAGCATCCTAAACTTTGGATGAGCATTTACACTATTGACATGCTTACATTCGGGCTAAGCACTCTTCAACTTAAACGTCGTCATTTGAAGCATTTTTTTGGCTATTTTCCCAAATATACTTTAGATTTTATCTTTGGGAAGGATATTGCTATTGATGAGTCAATATGACATTGATAGGGAAGAAAGTTCATTGAACAAATTCGTTCGATACATCAAATGGTGCAGAGTGGTGGAAAAGTCAAGCCAAGTACAAGAGCGAGACATGACAAAGCATCGTGTTGATCCACAGTTTCAAGTTGGAGATGAAGTTTGGCTTTAAATCGATGGAGAGGCAAAGGAGAAGGTAAAAGGTTAGAAACCAATTGTGATGGTCCTTCGAGTTATCGACAAAGATTATTAATGAACAATGCCTTCGTTTAGATTTGCCTCATATATGCAGATGCATGCAGTTATTAATGTTGAGGATTTGAAGGTGTATGAGCCTCCTTTGATTGATGATCAAAGGAGAGCATGTTAATTCCTTCTATAGATGATTTTCCCACAGAATATCTTGAGCGTAGAACTGCATCCTTGACGAGGAGATACAAACTTCAAAAGCGAGAAATGTAGATATCTTGAGAGTTGGTCTTAAAATTTCGTCAAGAAAGAAAAAGTGGATTGAGGTTGGAAAGGTGAGAACTATACCCTCATCTTAGGATAGACTGAAATAGTCTTTTGGAGGTCAAAAGCTTTCCAATGGAGGTGTGATCCGGGGATCAAATTTTGCTCAAAATTCCAAGTGCACCGGAATTGCTTCCGTCGAGGCGGGCGTAAGCCTCATCGTTACAAACCCAACATAAAGGTACAAATCCAAGAAAAGAAAAGTGGATTGAGGTTGGAAAGGTGAGGGAACTATACCCTCATCTTCAGATAGACTGAAAATAGTCTTTTGGAGGTCCAAAAGCTTTCCAATGGGGAGGTGTGATCCAGGGGATCAAATTTTGCTCAAAAATTCAAAGTGCTCGGAATTGCTTCAAATCGAACGGGAGCGTAGGCCTCATCGTTACAAACCCAACACAACTCGTTTGGATTCAAACAGACATCAGGAGTGAGAGATATCACGTTCTGTTCAAAATGACAAACATGCAAAAAAAGGGATGCTGATTGTACAGTCCGTACGACTTCTGACATGGCAGTCCGTACGACACGTGGTAGAGCTGAGTGGGAGACAGTTGGAAGATGTGGACGAATGACATTGCGACATGTGGCAGATTTTGGTTGGTTGTACAGTGCCACGTGGCCCAGTCATGGGTTTCCACGTGACACCATATTATTGGTTGCTTGTATAAAACTTTATTGGAGTCCACCGGGTTCGACCCGTGACCTCCACCCACATGTATAGCCTTTTCAAAGTTTGCATTGCCAATGCGCCCCACCATATTCCTTGTTATATATATGGTTTCACATAAATTTAAGTTTGAATTGTTTATGTATTGGCGCGGGGGTTCGGGCTGGGGCTTAGCTCCAGCCCCCAGTCGCATACATTGTTGCAATATGACCACATGTTATACCATATATGCGCGTGCATGATTTGGTTTGTATTGTGGTTCAAACGGTTATCAAACCAACGACTTGCCACTTGTCACGACCACACTCGTCCTTAAAGTTTGAGCCCCGTTTGCATTTGCGCGCGGTCATATGGGTCACACGACCATAGCCTTGGCGGTTAGGGGATAGGTGCACCCGTAACCGTCCTACAGTTTGCATGGTTTGCGTGGTTGCGTCCGGTGATGAGTTTTAACTCTTAAATATGCGTGTGGGCTAGGTTGAGCCAACAAAGGGTGCAATTTGTAGATGCAGAGACAACAAGTTTGAAGGGGGACTTCCAGGAAGCCTATCTTCTTTAATTTTTGGCCAAACGAGGTGCCGAAAAAGCCCAACTAGGGGTTTTTGGACGTTCTGGAGCCATTGGAGCCATCTATTTGGAATTTTGAGCATTTTAAAGCACATTTTTGATCACTTTGAGCAAATAATACAAAAGATCCATTGGAAGTTGGACCAAGAGATGTAGCCCAAGAGAGGGGTGAACTCCTTTATCATTTGCTATGTTATGTGTTTTCTGTTCACTGTTATTGCTGTTGTTTATATGCATCTTGAATGAGTAAATTCTATTTAAGTTGTGTTGCAAAGTTGATCCATTTGCATTTTAACACATAAAATTAAACTTGCAAATAATTTCAAGAATACAAGTCTTCTTCATTTTTAGATGAGATATTAGAGAGCGTATCATTCTATAATATGATAAAACAATTGAACAAAGAACAAGCAACAATAGGGAAATATATATTGACTAAAAATAAAAAAAGGCACCAAATGAACCAATACATTTGTTTTTTATAGGAGATGCGGGCATTGGGAATGAATATGTTTTGAAAGCACTTTTCCAATCTCTTGTTCACATGTATAACAATATAATGGAATATGACCCACTTAATCCAAAAGGAATCATAACAACTTACACAGGAAAAGCAACATTTAATGTAGGAGGCGTCACATTGCACTATGCATTTTGCATGCCTTTTAACAAATCAAAATACTTGTCGCTAAGCAACACAAAGTTGGATACATATAAAAAAACACTATGAACAACTTCCTATTTTGCTAATTGATGAAGTGGCACTTTTCTAGCACTAGATTCTTACTTGGTGCCAAAATCCTTGTTAACTTTCTTATGAAACATATTTAGACTCTGAATTGTCTCCTCCTAAGATTTCATAATACTTTCATTATTTACCCTATAGCTTTGCACTTCTCTATGTAGGTTTCTCATAGTTACATGCTCTTTCCTGCCCCTCCTTCCATTAGACTCTGTATCAACATTTCCCATGCTGACATGCAGACCTATGATCTCTTCCTCATGGTTGTAATATCAATGGGCATCTTCCATAACTACAATCATCATATAAGAACCAAAGTTATTTTCATGTACCTCTAATTCTGCAAGAAATGCGCATGTAATAATTATTGTTAGCACATGCATACTATAAAACATTTCATTAATTAAAATACAGATTATTCCTCGTCTCAATTTACGAAGAAAAAAATTCACTCAACCAAAATCTTATTCCTTAGACACATTCTTATTTGAAGAAACTCTCCAACAACTATACTCATGCCTCATTTTGAGTTTTGAGTGCAAAGTTATAACATTCACATGCTGCGATTTTCACTCACTTATTGCTGCAAAATTTACTTTATCACTTTCTAATAAACTTTCAGTGCCCAATTCAAAATTTTGGGTGGATAAATGTATTATCCTCCTCAATACCTTTCCAACAACTATTTGTTTTCTCACATCTGAGCTCCAAGCTGAAATCTATGGTCTAGAGAAGTTTAAACTGTTTTTCCCAATTTATCCCTATATGCTACATGTGTCTTCTTTCTCTTCCTGCACATTTTTACATACCCAAATTCCAAATATTTCTCCATGGTAGGATTTTATGGTTCATAATATTTCTAGATACTGCCCCTGTGCCTCAAATGAACTTCTGAGCAAGGAGTTATGCCCTTTGGAAGTAAACTGGTGCCAAAATTTTACCTTAACTACTTCAGCTATAACTTTCTCATAAAAGCTCTATATTGCACTCATAGTAGCTCATTGGAAATCTCTTTCTGAGTTATTTTACTCACTTAAGTCTTGATTTCCTGAAAACTGTTAGAAATAATAGGTGTGCTCGTTTAACCATAGACAATATAGCAATATTATCACCCAACCATAGGCCAAAGCCACCCCGAGCACCTTAACCTCGACAGAGAATAATTTTGGAAGAAAACCCTAGGAATAATAGACAATCAAGGTAGTGTATCACTCTCCATAGTTAGCATACCAAGAATAAAGTCCAAACCATAACCAAGAGAGAGTCCAAGACTAGAACCGCAAATCCAAGTTGTAGTATCTGCAACTGCAGTTACTCTCCAGACTCGCGCACAACTAAATTTTTGCAGTTGCGAGTTGTGTGTGTCCAAATGAGCTATGACATCTTGTATTTATACTGTTCCTCCTTAGATATCTAGGATGAATTCTCATTCTGGAGGTTAAAAACTCAATATTAAATATTTCCTTTAGTCGACTTGTCTTCTAGGGTTATGTCCAAAGCTTTAGGGTTTCTTCTTGCTTCCCAGGATATTCTATTCTTGTTAGGGTTACATGTGGAGGTTAATACATCCTGCAACTACTATAATATCAACACTCCCTCCTAGCTAGGGAGGTATTGAATGAAATGGTATTGAGAACAAACATACCATTCAACCGGTAGCATCATCATAGCCATACATGCTATGTCATGATTAGATCATGAGTACCATCATCTCTATCAATATCATATGATAGCATCAACTGCATCATCTCTCGAAGCCATACTCCATCTGAGTAATCAGGCATGATGATGAATAAGTCACTCACTCCACAGAGTGATACAAGAACCATTCTTCTAATTCAGACATATGTCCTAGAATAATAACTATTCCAACAGATGTTGGAAGCCACATCATGGGCTACAAGGACTATTCTTCTAATCTAGACATATGTCCTAGAAGAATAAATGTTCTGGACCATTTTCCATCTGGAAAATGTCTGTCCATCAATACACTGACTATCAATCTAGCTGATAATCATTTTCAACACTACTGATAGTCTACATGGAAATCAGAATAATTTCATTCAATAGAACGCAACTGTGTCTATCCATAGTAGTACACAACTACTATCTAGTGGTACACAACCACACTAAGTAGCACATGGCTACTTAATCAGTGACACATAGTCACAACCAATGGAACACATCCACCATAGTAGCATGCATCTACTGTCTAGAGACATATAGTCTCCATAGCAATCATAGCATCTAATATCAACCTGCATAAAACAATATCATGATATAAACTGAGTCATCTGGGCCATTCTTCCACTCACATCTGTGAGATATGGAAGATCATCTGCCCTCATAATGTAAAACATCAGCCATGGGCTATCTGGACTATTCTTCTCGGGCATATAAGAATAAATGTCCCTGATTTTTGAGCCTGGACCATTCACCTAACTGGCCCATTCCTCTGGCACTAGTCATAGTGCAACCTTGAGAGAATGAGTCTGCCCTAGGGAATGCATGTCCCTAATTGTTGAACCTGGACCATTCACCTAACTGGGCTATTCCTTCGGCACTAATCATAGTGCAACATGGATAGAATGAGTCTTCCCTAGGGAATGATTGTCCGGACCGTTTCCTAATGGACATGATTTTCCTGCACCAACCTCCAAAATGAACCATTCTTAGAAACTTCTCACAACTGTGAACTTTGAAAGAATGTCTGCCCGACGAGGCAAACCATTCTACTTTACCTCTACTCAAAGTATCTGCCAAGAAGAATGAATATCCTAGACCATTCCCCCACAATGGACACACGAGGAATCACTGTCTATGGTACATCAACAATCCATCAAACCATTTTCATTACGAAAATGACTGTCCAATATTGACCATTTTTCGAACTGGAAAATGCCCGTCTGTCAGAAATCTCAAACCACTTTTCGAACTGGAAAGGAACTGATCATCCTGGACCATTTTTCGAACTAAAAAATGATTTTCCATAAATCAATAACACATTTGTGCTCCCTCCCAACCTGGGAGTAATCTCTTCCTTTTTCAATAAGGAAGTCGTCTCCACGAGCCCCAACTTGTTTCTTAAGTACACAAAATTTTTCATCTTGGACAAAGGCTTTACCAAAATATCTGTTATCTTCTCATTTGTGGAGATATATTGGAGAACTGCTTCTCTTTTTTGGAGTTCATCACAGAGAATGTAATGCTTGATCTCAAAGTACTTCGGTCTTTCATGGAAGACTGGTTTTCTCTGAAGGCTTCATACAACTCTGATCATTACAATATATCATGGTTGAATTCAACACTTTTGTTTCCTTCTAGATCATGACAACGTGGAAAGGCTCAAACTGAAACATATCCAAGTAACACTTCTTCTGTCATCATGAGAGTTTTCCCCAGTCTTCCGAGTAACTATTCTGATACACTATCTCTGTCATAGAAAGTTTTCACCACGCTTTTGCTGTATATGAGATACTCCGCATCAAGTTGTTTGAATCCATGCAAGGTTTTCTTATATCTGCATACATGGGTCTATTTCTGGTATAAGATTATTTCTTACTTGCTTTATTGGGAAGAACAATATTTTACATGTAAATTCCAATCCATGGATACTATAAGAGGTATATCTAGAACAAGCTGTTGTCATAGTCTTCTCCCTCCTTCTGGAAGAACCTATTAATCTTGCAATGCTTCCATTCAAAAGTCTTTTTCACATTGTTCTTTATCATAACTTCCATTTCTTTTTCTCGATTTCTTCTTAGTGAGTTCAAACCAAGCTGGTAGTCTTTGTGATTCTCGGTATAATAATTGGTTGTTCTGGCTTTTTCTTTCTTTCTTGGAATCTTCATGTTCTTTCTCGTGTTTCTCTTTAGATCTTGGGTCAATGGAGTCTTCTATAGATTCCATGCCCTGAAGATTCCAACTTCTTCCTTTCATCATAGTATCATGGATGTAGATGGACAACCAAGGATACTTTAAGGCTTCTTTTCGAAGAAGACTTTTTCTAAAGTCAAATTGAACACGTGCTTCTTTTCATGATTGCTACTTTCAATGGGAACATGGGTAGATACTTCATAATCCTCAATGGATCATATTATTTAGGATTAGCTCCATTCTAATCCTTGCTTCATGCACGAATGCATGCTATTCTTTTGGAATTCTATAATTATATCCCTCCATCTAAGATAGTCCACGCTTCCGTCTGCATTATTATTTCCTTCTATAAGGTGTCACAAGTATTTTTCTAATTTCCTCTATTTTGACTTCTTCTAGGTCTCTTTAGGTTTGATTTTGATTTTAGCTTATCTAGCAGTTGTTACTTATATCGTAGCTTCCACATGAATTGTTACCAAATATTGTCAACATACTTCATCTTTTCATGTGTATTGCTTGACTTGTAGTCAACGTAATAGCAATCCTTATCCTTTTATTCTTCCATAGGTATTGTTTCCATTC
Source organism: Picea sitchensis (assembly GCA_010110895.2). Lineage (NCBI taxonomy): Eukaryota > Viridiplantae > Streptophyta > Pinopsida > Pinales > Pinaceae > Picea > Picea sitchensis. The sequence continues at coordinate 40,106 of SNQJ01S0030073.1, forward strand.
TACACACTTACTTCTAAGAAATAGATATACATGATGTATATATACAAGAGATTTGAAGAATATTGTTACCTTGACTTAGAAGAAGAAGTTTGTTTTATCCTACTTGACTTTATTTGAGGGTTCCCTTTCTTCGGCAACTATTGCTTTGTATGTTTCCTTCCTTTTCTTTAACTTAGGACAGTGTTTCCCGTAGTGACCATATTTTCGATAGTTGAAGCATTGTATCTTTGACATATCCTTTTCTTGATTTGGTTTCTTTCTTGATCCAAACTTCTTCTTATTCTTGAAATTCTTGAACTTTGTTGTGAAAGATTGATCATCGTATTTCTTTTGGGATTTCTCTTTTGCGTTAATCCTTGATTCTTCTTGTGCACAACAAGTCCAAATTTCTTCAAATGTGGGATACTCCTTTCTTTTGTTCATGCTTGAGGAAAATGCATCCCATGTATTGGGAAGTCCATTGAGTACTATATTTACCAGTTCCTTCTATGAAATTATTTGTTCAATAACTTGTAGTTGATCTCTTAACTGAGAGGTTCTCACAAGGTATGATGTTATGTTGTCATCATCTTTCATTTTCATGTCACAAAGCTCATTCTTCAGACTCATTACTTGTCCAATGTTTCTGACTGAGAAGAGGTTAGTTAGGGCATCATACATCTTCTTAAATGAGAGATGTAGGGTATCAAGTGGTATTTTACAGAGTCCACTATGATACTCATGGCATTGATGTCATTGTCTTTGAACTTCTCCATAACTGCAACATTCTGAGGTTCCTTCTCTTTTCCTTCTTCAAACTGTGGTTCCACGATCTTTCCTTTCACGATATACGACACTTTATTCTTGGAAAGGATGAGATCAATCCTTGTCTTCCATGCTATGAAGTTAGAAGCCCCTTCTAACTTGTTTTCTGACTTCATAGAGTAGGTCATGATTGTTTTGACTTGGTCAACATTTGAATTTGACCAAAAACTCAACTTGATGTCTTAGTTTGCTGAGAGTACCAGGAGGTGCGCTAGGTTAGGGCGCACTAGGATATACATAAATTAGGTCAATCTCTTCACTTAAGGTGCCTCAGCAAGAGGGTTAGGGTTTCATCGCTGTAGAAAAAACTTTGATTGCAACTCCAACTGTAACTGGGCAAATCCTCCCAATATATCTTCGAGTGGTTAGACTGTCTGAAGATAATGTGGGTCCATAACCTGTTAGAAATAATAGGTGTTCTCATTTAATCATAGACAATATAGAAATAGCGTCACCCAACCATAGGCCGAAGCCACCCCCGAGCACCTTAACCTTGATAGAGAATAATTTTGGAAGCAAAACCTAGGCCTAATAGCCAATCAAGGTAGTGTATCACTCTCCAGAGTCAGCATACCAAGAAGAAATTTCAAACCATAACCAAGAGAGAGTCCAAGACTGAAACCGAAAATGCAAGTTGCAGTAGCTCCAACTACAATTACTCTCAAGACTTGCGCACAACGAAATTTCTGTAGTTGCGAGCTATGTGTGTCCAAATGAGCTCTAGCATCCTATATTTGTACTATTCCTTCTTAGCTGTCTGGGCCGAATTCTCATTCTGGAGGCTAAAAACTCAATATTAAATATTTCCTTTAGCCGATTTGCCTTCTAGGGTTATGTAAAAAGATTTAGGGTTTCTTCTTGCTTCCAAGAATATTATATCGTTGTCAGGGTTACACGTGGAGGTTAATACCTCCCGCAACTACCATAATATTAACAAAAACGTCATGTAGGGCCTCAAAATTGTCCCACAAGTTCATGACCTTCAAAATCTCGAAAAAAACATTAAAAAATGATTGTTTTGTTGTTATAACTGTCTTTTAATCTACACCGTCGATCTCAAAATCAGGTGAAATATCAGTCGTTGATTTGAAATCTATCAACGATTGATGATCATCTAATTCCTTTGCACACACACAACTCTTTTCCAAAACTGCCAACCTGACCGTCGACCATCGACCATTTCTCTTGGAAACTGATTTGTAGTACGTCGCTAAACCGACCGAATTGACCATCGACCCTCGACAATTATTGTTAGCGAATGAAACACCTTACCAATCTGGTCGACTTGACCATCGACTATTCTTGTTCGCTGACGAAAATACTTCTCCAATTCAACTGACCGAACCATTGGCCATAGACCATTTCTTTGTTGATGTGGCATGGCACTTGGATGCTGACCTTGCATGATACATCATCATGAGGTGTCAAATTGACTGATGTGGAATGACACATGGATCTTGATGTGGCATGACATGTCATCCTCTTCTTTCTTCATTGGCCATCACGAGTTTCTCTCGGATGAACCGAACACCTTGTCGAATTGGTCGAACCGACCATCGACCATGGGACATTGACGATTTCCTTTGGCCAAGTAAACACCTTGCTAAAATGGTCGGCCATTGGTCATTGATGATTTCTATTGGAGAACAAAACACTTGCCCAAATCGGTCATCCCGACCATCGGCCATTGGAAAATTCTGTTGGCCAATTCCAACACTTAGAAATTTTCAACCAAAACTTGGATGAATCTAGGTTGTCGATCTTCCATTCAAAATGATCTTGACTATCAATCTATACCAACTTCCCAACAGTTGAAAATGAATACAGGCCATCGACTTGTCTCATTTTCCCAACTATTGAAAATGAATCTCGACCGGTGATATGCTTGAACTTTCCAACTTCGAAAACATTATAAGTTTTTCAATTTATTAAAACAAATCTAGGCCATTGATCTCAAGATCAAATGTGATCTCGATCGTCGATCCATCAGACTTCGCCCAATTATGCAACAACCATTAAAACCCAAATTTCATCCTTCTAGGTCAAATTTAACTCCACAACTCTGCAAATTGATGTCATTAAACCTTTCTTTGATGGCTATGAGGCATTTATACTTGAATTTTGCTCACAAATCTGGGTATTTCACTCTAATTTTCTTCGTTTTCCCCAAATTCATCACATAACAGATCTGTAACAATGAATTTTCCCAAATTCACATTCGGTCTTGGCCCATACAAGGCAGGTGTTTGAACCAAAATATTTGATACCATAATGTAATGACCCAACCCGAGTTGAGGTTCATTACATGCAGAATTACACATAAAATTAAATTTTTTAAAGCTAACTAATTTCCTATAGTTTACCAACTACCAATTACAATCAGATTTAAATTATGTATGATACCATTAATTAATTTGCATCTACAACATGCTAAAATGACACATGAATGCACCTATTAACTCATTACACCAGCATGTAAATCAATATTATACACATAATTCATGCACAACAATTAAAACTCATAATGCAAGATAGAAAATAGATAAAATACTTATCTTTTTAAAATGGTTGTGCAACTAGTTGCTTGGGACAGACGTTCCAACCAACCATAGAATTGTTGTTTCAAATCTCAACAACAAGTCACCCCCAAGCCAAGGCTAGAAATCCACAAAAGAGGGTGGTCTCTCACTATCCACTCACAACTCAAAAAACCCACTACCCACTAGTATTATCCTACAACTATCTCAAATTTCCACTAGCTCTTGTTCTCTTGACCTAACCAACCCAAGGAATGTAATCCTTCACTAATATCAGTCCCTCAGTTCTCCCATTCATTTATGAGTGTCTCTCTAGCACATGTAACCAAGAATCTTTATGTTGGGAAAATCAAGGAACTCACTGCTAGGAAAACTACTAGCAAACAACAACAAACACTTGTTATTTCAATGAAACTCACATATGAGTTCACTCTTTAGGTGGGTGGTCTGATATGGTAGTTTGAGACTCATCTGTCTTGATTACTGCGTCCATATTTGACTTTGTTCCATTGACTTTTGGAGCTGGTTCGGTGTTCTATGGTTGCACCTCCTTCAGAGTTTCTGTGTCCTGGTTCGGGTGCTCTTGTACCTCTGTCGGTATATCTATACTCGTGTCCTCTGGTGATGGCTATTGAGTTTCCTCCACTATTAGTGTGGGGTTCACTGGTGCTGTGTTTTGATATGGGATTTCGTCGACATTGACAATCTCCGATGATTGTTGTTCACCTTCTTTCGCCTATACTCGTGACCTGGTCTGAACTCTAGTTTTCTTGGCGGTTTGTCTCTCTTTTGCTTGCTTGGGCTATGCCATGGTGGTAAATGTCAAATGTTTGCTGATTTTGAATGGTATCTGTGATCTTTGTGAACTCACTCTGTGCTCTTTAGCCTCTATCTCTCTTTGTCTGTTCTCTGTTCGCGAATAGACTGTTTTCTCCCGCGTCCGTGTGTTGTATGTGTTTCTCATGAAGCTTGTCGAGGACACTTCCTTAATTATGGGTTTAATGCACATTAACTATGGGTTCAATGCACCTCCAACAATTTCATACTTTCCATTACTCTGCCTTTCCGTCTCCATTTGGCTCGATTAATGCGGCGTCCCATTGGTCCTTGCCGTCCTTTAATCTCGCCTAGTGCTATCATGTCATCCTGCTTTTGTCGACTTTCCTTTTCTTGATTGTTTCCCTTTGCATGTGACCTTTATCCGTCTCCTCGCCGAGTTTGTATTCCTAAGTGTGTGTGCTCTTTCTTTCTGCGGTGCACTATGCCCCTTTTGGTTATTTTTCAATATACTGTTTACTTGTTTTTTTTTGTAACTGCGCGGTGGGTGGTCGACTATCCTTGTATTGCTTCGGTCGTCTTCGATTGATCATACCTCTGAGTTCTACACCTGATAAATCTCTCAACTATACATCTCCTCCATATGTGACATATTTTACCTCATGCGGTCTTAGCCAAAGAATTCTTAGCTTTCCTGGGTGCTGAAACGATTTGTTGTCATACATCAGTTCGAGATCTCCTTCCTTGAAAGTTTTCTTCTTTATGTGTCTATCATGTCAGGATTTGTCTCTTGCTTTATGAACTTGTTGGTGGATTCCTGTTAGGATCCTCTCTTCCTCCATGGTCATTAATTGATTCAGTCTCTCTTGTATTGCGCCTCGTTCTGTCATTTTTGTAATTGCTGCTACGCACAAGATTGGTACTAGAAATTCTAATGGAACCACTGCTTATTGGCCATAAACCAGTTTAAATGCCACATGCCCTGTCAACTTTTTTCACGTAGTCCTGTAGGCACATAATAGTGCTGGTACTTTGAGGTCCCAGTCATCTCTGTTGACATTACAAATTTTTGTCAATGTGTTCTCCATGATTTTGTTGAATGCTTCCACTGTGCCATTTTCCTGTGGGTGATATGGTGCACTCTTTTGATGATGGACTTCAAACTCTTTAGTCATAGTGCAGATGGTGCTGTTTATGAAGTGTGTGCCTTGGTCGCTCATCAAAACTCTTGGGCACCCAAATCTAGTGATCACTTGCTCAAATAGGAAGTGTGCTGCTGTTTCTGCATTGCAATCCTTCACTGGTGCGGTTTTCTCCCATATTGTTAGGTATTCCGTCGTGGGGATAATGTACCTTGCTCCTGTTCTTTTTGTTGGTGGGTTGATTGGTCCCACGAAGCCTATTTCCCACTTATTGAATGATTGTAATGTTACTTGTGGTCGTAATGGCATCCCATCTCTTCTGTTGGGTTTGCCTACCCTTTGACAGACATCACATCTTTGACAATACTCCTTCGAGTCTTTGTGAATCGTTGGCCACCATAGTCCTGCGCGCAATACCTTCTGCGCGGTAGCTTTGCCTGCATAATGTCCTCCCACTATTCCCTCATGGGCTTCTACTAAAACTCATGGGCTTTCATGTTATAACACATACCTTCACAAGATGCTATCTGCGCCCATCTTATATAGGTGTCCTGCAGCCAGTTGATAGTCGACAGCACAGACTACCAGGTTTTTCTTCTGCGCGGTATTATACTCTTGCATCGTAGTACCTATGCTCAAGTACTGAATGATATCTGTGAAGTATTCATCAACGATCTAGATTGAGAATAGCTATGCATCTGGAAAGTTGTCTTCTAAATTCATAGGTTCTTCTCCATTTGTGACCCTTGATAGATGGTCAGGTCTTGCGTTCAATTTTCCTGGTTTGACGATTAATCCAAAGTCAAATTCTTGAAATAGGAGTAACCATCGACAGATTCTCCCCCCCAACACTACCTTGTTGAATAGATATTTCAGAGTTGAGTGATCTATGAACATCTTAAAGTGTTTCCCAAATAAGTAATGTCTAAACTTTTGCAATGCATAGACCATAGCTAGGCCTTCTCTTTCTATCGTGTTATAGTTCTGTTATGAGTCTGATAGCTTCCTGCTCGCAAATTCTATTGGGTGATCCAAGTCCCCCGCTCCTGGCTGTGCCAAGATAGCTCCAAGTGCTATGTATGATGTGTCTACATGGACGTGGAATGTCTTCTCCCAATCTGGAAAGACTAATATTGGTGCAGTGACCATCTTTTCCTTTAGGGTATCCAGGCCGTGTTGACACTCGTCGTTCCACTGAAACTTTGTATCCTTTCTTAGGAGCTTTTCCATAGGTGAATTTATCTGTGCATAACCTTTAATGAACTTTCTGTAGTATCCTGTGTGTCCCAACATCGCTCTTAGTTGATAGACTATTTTTGGTGGTGGTAAGTTAACAATGACGACAATCTTTGCAGGATCTACGAGTAAACCTTGTTTGCATACTATATGGACCAATAGTATCCCAAACGGTGTTCCAAATATGCATTTCTTTATGTTTTGTGATATCTGACACTGTCTGCATATTTTCAACATTAGCCATAAGACTTCTACATGATCTTTCAACAAACTGTAGACTATCCAATAATCCAGGTATACTTCGAGAAATTGGTGGATGAATTCCTTAAACGCAGCAATGAATACTCTGGAAAATATTGTTGGTGCATTCTTTAGTCTAAAAGGCATGACTGTGTACTGATACGATCCCCATTATGTCGCGAACATGGTATTGTATCTATCTTCTTGTGCTATCTTGATCTGATGGTAGCCTGAGAATCCATCAGTGAATGGGTAGGCTTCGTGTCCGCCTACGTTTTCTAACACAATGTCCGTGAAAGGTGTAGGGAATGGGTCGTGTAGGCATGCATCATTCAACTTCCTCAAGTCGACACATATCCTTATCCATCCTTGTTTCTTGTCCTGTACTACCATCGGGCTTATCCATTTTGATTCTTCAACCGGTTCTATGATGTCGGATTCGAGCATCCTGTCGATCTCAACTTTCACTTTCTTCTTATATATTGGGTTCAGTCTATATGGTCGCTTTTTGATCGATCTTTTTCAGGTATGAGTGGTATCTTCATTTCTCCTAACTCTCCGTCTATACCCTTCATCTCTGTAAATGTTGTGGGAAACAAGTCGTTGTACTCGCGCAATAATTATGTTATGCTTTCCACTGTTTCTTCATCCCAGTAATCTCCAATGCTGGCCATTTTGGGATTCTCGACTGTACCAATGTTGACTTTCTTTACTTTGATCGTCACGGAAATGACTTCTTATTCTATGGGTGGAACTTCCACATCTATTTCTCCTTCTGCTTCTTCAATCTGAATATCGCACGGATCGTCTTCATCTAGCTTCCTCTTGTACATGGTAACATGACAATAGTTCCTTGACTATCTGTTTGTTCCGTTGTTTTTTTTCTGTGATAAATTCTATTTCTTGTGCTTGGATAAATATCACTTCTCTTATCTTCTTAAGAGCATCATCTATGTTGGGGTTCTCATGTTCGAATGAGAAAGTGACTGTAAAATTATGTTGCAATGTCATCTAGGTCGTAGTTCCTTTGCACAATTCCTGGTCTGTATACCGGTTCGCTGGTATGCCCTCTAGAGTGTGTATAAAATGATGAGGCCATTCCTCTGGGGGTTTCATTTTCCACAATGTTCTACACTCCTCCAAGTGTTCCGTTGGTGCCCTTTGTCCATCGTACTTCTGTTGTTTGTTGTTTTTATGTTCTGCGCCGAACCTTATCCGCAATAATCGATTACATTGGTACCTCTCTGTGATGGTCTCTTTATGTGCGCTCCACCATCTTGCAGGTGTGGCCTTGAGTGCTATATCAAGTGATAACATTCTCTGGTTCTCTAAGACTTCATCTTCATACTGTTCCAAGAATGTTTCCAAATCATTTACTCCGTGGAAACTAGGTGGTTCTTTGATTTTTATGCCTACCCATCTTACTGCGCTGTCTATTCTTGCACATATCCTCATGGATACTTCGTGTAGCCTTTGTTGCCAGTTCTCTACACCGGTATCTGAATATGTTGCACATGAAGTGATGCTCCGCCAACTGAGTATCCCGCGCGATGAACCTGTATTCTCCTGACTCAAATGTCATCTTCCTGGTCTTCAGGTTGATTATGGCCTGGTTGTCAAACGTCCAATCCAAACCAGGCAACACTGGGTAAGGTGTTGTGCCATCCACTATTTCAATGACTTCAAAATATTCTTTAGTGCGCACTCCATCTAGGTCTATTGTCACTCCTTCCAGTCTACCTATTGGTAGGACTCTATGTTGGTTTGCTAGTTTCATTTGAACATGTGAATAGCTTAATGTGGGCTCTCCCATGCATTGTCATGTCTTCTTTGGTAATACATTAACTTCAGATCCTAGATCCAATATGATGTCTCCCATATTGAAATCTCCAATGTTGGCATTCAATCTAAATTCCCTACTTGTTCTTCTTCTTGTGTGTAGGTAATTGACTGTTTTTGGATCCATTTTTCCTTCCGTCTCGATGCTACATTTTTCTAGTATGTTTTGCAATATTTTCACAGACAATGGATCACTTAATACCTTTACACATGATTGAAAAAAAGCCTTTGATTGTACTTACTTGTCCCATGGAATGTATTTTGCTGGTATGATCCAATAACAAAGGCATTTCATATTCTTGTTCTTCCTTACTTTGTTTCACAGTTGAAGTCATCGCAATATCTTCCTTCTGGAATTCTTGTCTGGCTTGCTTAAATATCTCCTTTTCATTCTGCGTGTCGAACTTCTTTCTTGGTTTGACGTTCTTTTTCACCCATTGATGTTGTGCTAGCTCTTGTCGAACAATGTTGTCCCCTGTGTTAGCTCCTTCATGAGTAACTATATTAATGTTTCGTCCTTCATCCCTTGCTTCAACGGAAATCCACTGAACATTCTGGTTGTTTTGGTTCCTCTTTTTCTGGATCTTTACTAGTAGTGTCAGACATTATTCTGTATCATGGTCCGATGCACAACAATACATACAATTTGTTGGTGGAAGTGGACATTCCCTTGCATAATGTCCCAGTTGTTTACAATTGTGACACACCACTGGTCCTCTACCTCGTCCAAAACCTCCTCTTGCTCGTCCTCCACCTCTGTATCCTTCTCTATCTCCTCTCGGTGCATTATACTGAGACACCTGATTATACTATGCGGTATTGTACTGAGGTTGTGCTGCGTTGTACTGTGGTTGCACATTATTGTATGGTTGTTGCACAGTATTATACTGCTTATGTACAATGTTGTATGGAGCTGGAACTGGGTTAAACTGTGGTGCGGCTTGCCCCATCATCATTTCTACCTGCACTACATATGCCTCTGATGTCCTTTCTCACATCAACTCCATAGTTCTACAATATTTTTCATTGTGGCCCACTAACTTGCAAAAGGTTCAGTATGAATTCTTTGGGACTGTTTGGTATTTCTGCATCATCGGGAAGTGATAGGGGTCGTGACCCGATTTCTTACAGACTTCACACCATGGTCCTCCTGTGGGTAACGAGTTTGGCATTCCTGTTGCCATATACTGTGTGAATGTTGGACATTCGTTCTTGTGGTTTCCTTCTATTCTGCATGTGGTACACCAAACAACTTCTCGTTTGTCTTTGCTCTTATTCTGGTTTAGTTGAAACATTAAATTCTTCAAGTCCTCCTTCAACTCTTCAATAGCTGGGTTTGTTTGCTGGTACTAGTTTTCTTCCAGTTGCAAGGCTGCCTACAAAGCCTCTGCCTGCGTCTAGAACTTATATTGTCGCAATGGATATTTTAAGTGTGGGAGCAGTGAATTGACAAATAAGTGCCGATGCTGCATGTTGGTCATGAGATATTTGAACTTGCCCTTCAGTTGATTGAATCTTTGGTCAATCTCCCATACAGATTCTCCTGGTTTATGTTGGATTTCAATCATCTCATTCATGTATTGATCCTTTGAGCTCAGCTTCTGGAACTCATTTATTAGTAACTTCTTAATGTCTGTCAGTGTCCTTGTTGTACCGGGTGCACTGTTTGCGTCTAAACTCATGTACCAGTATAGTGCGTAGTCTCTTAGTGTAATCACTAATTGCGCAAGTTTGGTATCTTCATCAATGATATGTTTTGCTTCCCAGATATTCGCACAAATGAACAAGTGTTTCTCAGGGTCTTCTGCTGCTTCTCCTCAAAATTTTGGTAACCTGATGGTGGGATGGTGTCCTGCCATTCTGAATGTTGAACTACTACCTCCACATGGTGTATATACTTGACTAGTGCTGCCTGAACTGGATCCTCCAGTTGTTGTTCCTTTTGTAGATGTACTTCCTTCTGTCTGACTTCTTTTGAACTTTGGTTGTCGAAATGGTGGTGTTCTCTTCTGTGTATTAGTCGCACATGGGTTTATGGGTTCCACACTGACATTAATATGGATAAGATTGTTGCCTTCTCTTCCCATTTTTGGACCTCTCGTCTTCCTCTCATATGTTGCATGCAGGATTTCCTCAATATACTCCACAGCTCGGAGATCCTCTACCTCTTCCTCATCACTTTCCAAGCCTTCCCTCGCGGCTACGACTCTCTTCTTGGTATTCACCTTGTAGTGGTAGGGTACTCCGCTACGCGTTTTCAAGCTGTCTCGATGATCTGCTTGATCTGATCGTCGTCCATCATGATCGGGTCCAAGGGTTCCTCCTGCTTGCCCTTATCCTTTCTTCCTTCCATTTCTCCTCTTTCTGTCAGTGCTTTCCCCCCTCCCCCATGCACGCAGGGAAGTTTAGCTGTCTGACTCCATTATCAGTAATCCTTTGTTATAAAACAGTATCTTAATAGAAGTATACAATGATCGAATGTACCTTCCTCGAGGTCCGCATAGAAACTCTTGCTCCACTACGCTGTACGACTTCGTTGTGTCGACTACAAACTCTGTTATAAAACCTACCACAATACTGTCAAGCCAAAAATATACTATGCGGGTGAACTTGTTGTTCACCTGTTGTAACTGTTCAATCTGTACTAGGGTCCACTCTATCTGTCGAATCCATTTCATTGTGTGGTTATCCTTCAACCTTAGTATCCACTCCTATAATATATGTGGAAAATCATAGAAAAATACTTCGTGTAAATCAATAAACACATATTTCTCAAGATATTTGCGAGGTGTTAGTCTAGGGTTTCTATTGTCTTTTAGTGCAAACTCTAGCTCCTTAGTTCTTAGCCAAGTTTCGATATTTGCTTTTGTGGGATTCCACGGTCTCAACATTCTCCTCTAATGGCTCATTGATCGATGCCCTAACCTTTTCTTGATCCGCCTCCGATAGATCTTCGACTTATCTCCTTTACTCAATCCTCTCCTGTTCCTACCAACGACAACAAAACCATTTGTTGGTTACTATTCTTCTATTTTGTCTGAGTTTATTGACCCAAGTTTCATGTCTGTTCGGGTTTCCAACAAAGCCTCTAAGACTATTGTCCCTCCTGGTAAACCAGAAGGTAACACATCACACAGAATGCACTGCACAGTCTCACCCGAGATAGCTTTAATGGGTGGCTATAAGACTCCTGTGTTTACAGCCTATGATTGAGTGTGAGATAAGCGAGCTATATGTTGAACCATTCATTACAACTTGTAAATGCAGTATACCGTTATCGATGAGTAAGTAGAAAATATAACAACTCATTCATTCATCATAATAATAACTGCTTCAGACAATAAATATATGCAAGCATTCATCACATAACACAGATGTTACCATGGTTCACCCCCTCCTGGGCTACGTCCACAAAGATTTGGCTCTCAACTCTTTTATTATATTATTTCTACATCTACAACGCCGCGCGCTTACAACTCTTCTCAATCGGGTAAGGTCTATATGAGGCGGACTAGAACGCTCTAGGCTCCCCAGCCTACCATCTAACCCTCAAGATCTACCCTCCTTCGTTCTCTCTAGCTCAACAGCTGATACAAAAATGGATATACAACAAAACATTACATATCGCATAAACTCTTGCATACCTACAACAACAATAATAATCTCGACCAACAACCACCCCTTATGATCCCTAAGTATCTCTATTTATACATTTCTGGCTCTTCAATCGTTTACAATACCTTACCAAAACCCTAACCCTACTGTCGTTAGGTCTTCCCTCGCATGCGCGCATGCTGTTCTTCCTTCCAGCTGTCGCTTTCCTCGTGCATGTTTTCTTTCCCAAAAATGCCTTTCTTTTCCGCTTTTGCTTGCCTCCAACATAGATCATCCATCGTTATTTTTTGGCATAGAATATATCATTGTATGGTTCTCGAAACATGGAATAGTAACCTTTTGATGTCTTCTTCTTCCAAGTGTTTGGAGTTCCGCTATACTTTTTTGGATGAATCCTTAGGGATTTAAGTTTATCATCCTCATTCTCCTTTCCGAACCTCTAATATTTCTAATCTTTAGTCTCATTCTTAGGGGTTTCATCTGCAACCAAAACAATATGTTATTCTTTCAATTTCTTTCATAGTCCAAATCTTTTTCGACACTTCGTATTTTTTGCTCAATTATTCTTTTGATTTCCTTCATAGTGCAAATCCTTTTCGAAACTTTGTAGTTTTTCTTAATGAATGAAATTTAGAGCTATTCAAATGCATAGAGGTATTATTCACCAACATTCAAGTTATCATCATTATCCTAGAGAAATTTAGATGTGTTATTTTCATTCCCCACTCATCAAAGTTAAGGTCTCGAGCATTCATAAGACTACTTATACTTCTACCATGAAGTGCTATGTGGAGATCATGGAATACTAGAGTTAACATGTCGAGCATTCATAAGACTACTTATACTTCTAACATGAAGTGCGATGTGGAGATCATGGACTTGTATGAAAACACCTTTCTTAGTGGTGGATCCACCATGTTTCTTGGAATTGTGGGCAAGAGGTCATTGTGATTGCCCCAATAACATCAAGGTGGTCATTTCTCTTAAGAGGAAACATAGTGTCTAAAATGGTAGTTCCAATTTTACATATTATTTTTTATATATTAGTTTAATATATCTGTCATGTAATTTTTTTAAGTGTTATTATTTTTTTGTTTAAATTTAATTTTAAAAGTATTTTAATATATTTTATATAAATATAAAATAATTTAACTATGATTGGATAAAATATAAAAAAAATTAGTTTGAAAAAGAAGGAGAGTATTTAATATTTAAATCTAAAGAAATATAAAAGATAGCATCGATTAAGGTTGTATTTACTATTCACCATTGTATTTATATTTATATTTAAATATTTAGTTTAAATTTCATTTTTATAAAGATTAATATATGAGGTTGATATACAATATTTGATAAAGAAATATAAAATATAATGTTGATTAAAGTTGTATTTATTATTTATTATTTATAAAGATTAATATTCTAAGCTGATGTATAATATTTGGAAGAGACAATATAAATTTAATTCTTTAAAGTGAAGCTTGTGTTTTTTTATTTTTAAATTTTAATTTAATTACTATATATTGTGTACTTATAAATTAATATTTATTTATTAAAATCAAATGAAAATATAAAACAAAAATATAAAATTTTTAAAGTGAAGCTTGTGTTTATTATTTTTAAAATTTAATTTAATTACTATATATTGTGTACTTGTACATTAATACTTATTTATTAAAATCAAATGAGAATATGAAACAAAAATCAAGTTAAATTATAAGAGAAGTAAATTTTTTTGAAAAAAAAATCATTTCTTAAAAATATTGTGATTGTAGCCAATTTATGTGACATTTTTAAAGTCTTATCCCAATTTTTTTAAATAAGTATTATATAATAATTTGTCTCTTTTAAGACTTTACGATAAGATAGGTTATCAATGCACGGTGTTGTTAATATAGTTTAGACTTAAATTTTGTTTTTTTAAATGTATTTTTTTTTGTATTGAGTGATGCTTATATGTATTTTTAGTTTTATTATAATATTTTAAGATGTTGATTGGATTATGGTTTAGGGATAGTTCAAGTTTTATTTATTTATTGTATTTTCTAAAAATTATATAAATGTATATCTAACTTTACTTATAAGTAGATTGAATTACGTCGAAAGGCATACACCTATTGACAATGGACAGATTTAATAGGGGTTTAGTGCTTAATAAGTTTTCTATGAACATGATTAAATATGGCTGGAATATTCTTAGTTGTCACACAAAATAAATGGCTGTGATTTCAATCATTAACTTCCTAGCTATTATAAAGACATTCGTTTATGTATTTACTTTTTTACATTTACCTAATCATATTTAAAAATTACTTTGATAGCTAACTTACCGCCAAGTAAGTGATTAACATAAATTAAAATATTAACACCAGATAAATGAAACCCAACAATTTATTTGTTAATCAATAATAAAATTTAATAAATTCTTTTCCAACCGATACCTTTCGGCGTTCTCCAGTTGCTGTATTAGCGGCTGTGCTAGTTTATTGTACTTTCATTACTTCAACATTTCCATTTAGTTGTTGAGGGAGTATGCTAGTTTATTTATGAGTTTATATATTTGTATGAGATCACCATGGTTGCTCTTTAGATACTTTTTAGTAAAAGTTATTTACACAGCATTAGTAAAGCATGCAAAGTTCCCCAGATGGGGCGACAACTAGTTCCCATGCACAATAGGATGTTAAATGCCTGCGTCGCCACATAGGAGTGGCATTCAATGGTTAGGCAAGATGGTGCGATTACATACAGAGGCTGGATTAATGCTATACTCTTTGTTGCAACGACAACATGTATGGATTGGTATGAGCCACTCGAGCCCTGTCCACTCGATCCCTCTGACACTTCACCTTGCCAACCTGACTATAATTCAGGAGGTAAGTAATGGCTACAATCATTTTTTTTTGGTCACGTATCAGGCTACAGTCATTTGTGTTCATCCAAACCTTTTCCTTTCCTGTTATCTCACTCTGCTCTTGTTTGCCATTATGGTTAACCCCTCTGTCATGCCCAGGGAAAGAGGCAAGCCCAATAGAGGGCCATCTTACTATAGCTTTGTCGTCCGACAACACATGATAAGTCTTCCTTCTCCTATGCCCCATACTTCTTTGGTTTTCCATAACAACCCCTCTATGATGCCTTCTCCTTCCTCGAACCAAAATAGGATGGATGAAGATCCTCCCATGGCCCATGTCGAGGAAGAAATACCTGCAGTCTTGGTACAAATCCCCCCAACTTCCCTCTTGTATACAGTCCCCGACCCTGAATACCTGCCCAACACTCCTGGTTAGTCCACCCTTGGAACAAACTCATCTTTGGAATTGGATACCTACATAATTGAAGAGGAAATCCCCCAGGAGGAGTGCAATGAGAAGGAAACCCCTCCAGCAAGTCAACCTCCACTCGTCACGACTCCAAAAACTGAACGGATTCACACCTTCCACCTCTCACAGGATCACTTAGACCTCATCTTTGATATGCGACGAGATATGGAAGAGCAACTTCACCGACACACCATCCTCAACAGTCCTTGGACATGTTGTTTGATGCTCTTTCAGGTGAGCCAGACAAAAGAATATGTTTAACCTACACCCAATCATTTGTCTTTGCTCCTACCTGGCCTCAACCTCATGGTGACAAAGGTAATTCAATCTCACCCATTGTGTAATTTTGTTGTTTTCCTATGTCATTGTGCATTCCATTGTCAAAACTATCATAGAAATTTTAGTGTCATTTTGTTAATGATTACATGGAAAATTCAGACTTCAGAGACATCAAGACTTTTGGCCATTTGTTCTGGTTTCCATCTGTTTGACAAAACAAGTAGCCAATTTTGATTCATATATGGACAGTTGTACTATCATAATAACATTATAAAATAATAAAATATTTTTATTTATAAAAAAAAAAATGCAAAGTTAAAATTATGAAAATATTTTTGTATTTATATAAATTTTTTAAAGTATTTTATGCAGTGTTCATTAATCTAAAATAAAATTACTATTATTGAAAAAGAAACCAAAGTATTAGGTTAAATAAAACAAAAAAAACAAAAAACAATTATACATTTAAAAATGAATAATATTTAAAAATTTTAAATAATGGAAGTAAAATTTTTCACTGAATAAATATATTAATAAAATGATAAAAATTACATATAAGAATTAATTTTTTTTAGGGGATTGGAGAATTTTGTATAAATGACTAGCAAAATATATAAAAATACAAAACCTCTTGTAAATTGTTTCATACAAAAAGCTACGACGAACATAAGATCTCTTAGAAATGCATACAACCTGCTCTCCAACCTTTGATTGATGTTCAACCTCTTCTTTTTATTACCCCTTTGGAAGATTAAAAATTTTCTGGTTTAGAATCTCTAAATGAGAAACAAGAAGTAGACCAAAGACTAGACTACTCAACGAACTTAACTCCGCTTCAATATCCTCTAGACTTTGCCTTTGCTCTTCCAATAAACACATAATGAGGCAGGGAATAAACTACAGTAAAACCTTAATATAAGTGACAAAAACCTTTATTTATTAAAAAAAATAAAAATCTTAATATAAGTTAAAAAGAATAAAGAAACCTTTCATAATATTTTTAAAAATATTAAAATATAATATTATAAAGTTTTATAAATATATTATTATTATAAAATATATAATATAAGTGACAAAATAATAAAGAAACCTTTCATAATATTTTTAAAAATATTAAAATATAATATTATAAAATTTTCTAAATATATTATTATTATAAAATCTATAAAATAAAAAAAAGATATTTAATAACTTGGATTGTGATTTAATTGGAAATTAGTAATAATATTATTATAACTAATGGGTATTATTGATGTATACAAACTTTAATTTACTTAAAAATAGTGTAAAGAAGAAATAATGTAAAAATGATATCTTAATTTTAATCTTTCACTTTTCATATCTATTTATATTTATGTTTGTTATTCTTTTCTATATTCTAAGTAAAATAGGCATAATATTTTTTAAAAAAACTTTTAAAAAATACACTTTTAAATGAAAAATGTGCTTCAAATGAGATGAGAGAATTTTATATTCACATAAAAAATGCTATCTTAATTTTATTCTTTCACTTTTCATATATTCTAAGTAAAATAGGCATAATATTCTTTAAAAAAACTTTTAAAAAATACACTTTTAAATGAAAAATGTGCTTCAAATGAGATGAGAGAGAATTTTATATTCACATAAAAAAATGATATCTTAATTTTATTCTTTCACTTTTCATATCTATTTATATTTATGTTTGTTATTCTTTTCTATATTCTAATTAAAATAGGCATAACATCCTTTAAAAAAAACTTTTAAAAAATACACTTTTAAATGAAAAATGTGCTTCAAATGAGATGAGAGAGAATTTAATATTCACATCAATTGGTGTAACATGCCTTTCATAATTTATGAGTGGAGGTAGAAGAGTTCTCAAGCTAGTTTAAATGTAAAGTATGCTAAGTATACTACGAGGATATTTTGGACCAGTGTCGTCCAAGTTGATGGATGTGTACCCATGGTAGGTCATGGAGTTTGAATCCACGTCTCTTGATCATGGTGGGAAAATGCACATGTGTCTGGTTGCTCTAATTAATTTAAAAAAATTTCAGGTTTTTGTATTGATAGAAAATGCACGTGTCTGGTTGCTCTAATTAATTTTCAAAAATTTCAGGTTTTTGTATTGATATTTATATGAGGGAATTACATTGTTTGATGGATTTTCTCAACATGTACACGTGATATGAAGGAAAATAAGTGTTATGGAATAGTATCTTCAACTTTGATTGCTAAAATTAAAAGTATTTAATCTGTGGAGGGACCCTTAATTTTACACTTTGTAGGGATGAAATATGGGTTCTGTCGGCGCGGGAGGAGAGGTTAGTAGATTATTTCAAAAATAAGATGGAGATCGTTGGTTAGGTGGACGCAGAACCCGTGTCAACTGACTTGGTCCAATAATTGAGGAGGAGGGTGTGGGTCTCAAAACGTTTGGACATATTCCTTGTTCATCATGATTTTCGATAACATGTCATTTTTTGATCCTGGGTTGGCAACATTCGTTACTCGGACCATTTCCCGGTCTTTCTCGAATCAATAGGTCTAAAGATAAGCCTGAAGCACAATTCAAATGCAACTCATCCTTGGTGGAGGAGGAGGACTTCTACTCTTTAATTCGTGACAATTGGAAACATTTTCAAGAGGAGGGGGGCTCTTTTCCAGTGCTCATTTTCTAAGTGCACTCAAGGTGATCAAGGAAAAAGGAACTACCTAGGCCAGGGATCACAGGAAAGAAAATGATAAATAGCTAACTAATATAGGATTGGATATGGAACATAGATATCAAGTTCTTTTGGGGATCATCTTATCAAATGACGATTTGGAAAGAGTCCATACTCTTGATATGTCGAGGAACAAGATTCTAAGTGAAAAGGAAAATATGTGGTGGCTAAAGAGAAAGGCTCTTTTGGCTTTTTGTCGAGGACCAAAACACATTTTCTTTCTAGAACTATGCCAATCATTGAAAAAATTACAACACAATATCAAAACTTGAAGATGAGTAGGGTATAAAGCTTTGTGGGTTTGATGAGTCGACTGCACTAGGTGTTAAGCACTTCGAGTCTATTTTCAAGGAGTCATAACACATTAATATGGATAAAATGTTGCAGCTTATCTCCTACTTTCTGCATCTCGTCGAAAACAAAGGGAATCGGGCTTTGTATGGTGAGATCACAAGAGCATAACTTTTATCCATTATAATGTCACTTAAGAGGGATAAGAGTCTTGGCTTGGATGGTTGGTGTGTAGAGTTTTTCAAAGGGTTTCTCAACCTTCTCGGGGATGCTATCCTCCATGAAGTGGAAGATGTCCATCAAAATGGTAAAATGTTGAGTAGTGTTAGTAGTATATATATTTTTTATTATTCCTAAGAAGGACTGTCCTAACTCCTTTGATGATTATTCGCCCAATTTATCTATGCAATTGCCTTTACAAGATTACTGCAAAATAATAGCAGTGAGTCTCAAATCCATATTGGAAAACATTATTACTTCAGACTTGTTTGGATTCTTAAAAGGTAGGTTGATTCATGAGGCCATTGGTTCGACTCAGGAAGGAATCCATTCTATCAAAACCCAGATCCTCCAATCGTTGTCATCAAAATCGACCTCTCGAAGGCATATGACTAGGTATCATGGTTGTACCTTAGACTGTTTCTATTTCATACTAGTTTCGATCTATCCCTGGTGAAGTGGATCATGTGTTGCATGACCTTGATTTCTTTCATTGTTCTCATAAATGGATTTGTCTCACCTTTCTTCAAACCAAGATAGGGTTTGTGTCAAGGATGCCCACTTTCACCCTACCTCTTTTTTCTAGTAGTATATTTGATTAGCAAGGCAATTGTGGTGGCAAAGTGGGGAAATAAAATACAAGGTATAAAGCTGGGAAGGGAGTTCAAACTTACGCACTTGCTTTTCGTTCAAGATGTGTTGATATTTTGTGCATGTATTGATGAGAAAGGGAAAGTCTTCAAAGATATTTTGGATTTGTTTTATAGTGTAATAGGTATGATTGTTAACGGACAAAAATATACAATTTAATTTCTCTCGATTGAGGAAGAAGGTCGACATTCCATAACAATTTTTTTCAACTTTTCATCTTATGAGTTGAATGGTGGCTTAAAGTATCTTGGATTCACTTTGAAGCCAAACAATTACAACATCTATGACTATAAGTGGATCTTGGCTCAAATTTAAAGGAAGGTAATTTATGGTATAATCATTGGTTGTCTAGGGGTGCCAGATTGATCTTGATTAAATCAATTATGGAAGAGATTCCAATGTACTTGCATCTGATGACACACATAAAGAAAGGCATTATCATCAAAATCAGGAAGGTATGTTTCAAATATTTATGGAAGGGTAGTCTTGAATACTTGGAGTCACGTCTTGCAAGCTAGAAGCAACTATCCAAGCCTAAGGTCCTTAGGGGTTGGGGTTTGTAAGACTCTTGGATATTTGGGAAAGCCTCAACAACTAAATCCTTATGGGTGTTTCTAACAAGAGATAGCCTCTAGAACAAATTTTGGTTGACAAATATATATGTTCGGGCTCCATTATGGTTTGGACCAGGAACAAAAAAGAGTACTATGAATGTATCCAACTACTGGAAGGCACTCACCCTATATTTTCCTATCATTGGGAAATTTTTAGCCTAGAAGGTTGGTTTGGGATTGTAGATTTGAGTTGGAAAGGATGCAATAATCGAATGTGGCCGGGATGAGGTTTTTCTGGAGGAGGAAATAGTGGTGCACTACAAGTTTTAGGTTGATGCATGCTCAACAGGATTTGGGATGCTATACTATTGTCAATGTGGAGACATGAATGGTTATCGAATGCAACAATTGGTTTGGAGGGTATTTAGAGCGAACAATGATCTCTTTTCATCTATGGCTTACAAAAGGCACATATCCATTTGTCTAATCAAGAAGATTAGTTCATTTGGTATTTCAACAATGGGGGAGGGTCCTACTCGGAAAAACTTGGTTATTTAGTGCAACAAGTTATGTGTGAATCACAAACCACCACGGTGGTACAAAAAATTATGGAGGGTTAAAGGACCATTAAAGGGAGTTCTATTTTTTTGGCTGGTGTTGAAAGGAAAGGCATTAATGTGGGACAAAATGCAAATTAAAAATAGGCAGGGACTTGGGATTTGTTACGTATTTTGGAATTTGATTAAAACAAATTCACATTTGTTTTTGGAATTTTCATTTTCGCATCAAGTCTCGTCTAAGGTTGGAATCCATTTGGGTCTTTCTCCTCTCTGGGACAAAGATTCTATTTCAGACTATTTCAAGGAGTTTTTCAACAAGCCAGTTATGAATGCTTTTCAAGTGCTCCTTATACTTGTGATATGGGGGGTATGGATCCCAAGGAATGCAAGTATATTTGAAAAAAAGTACATCTCGTCTCTTAAGATTTCTCTCCAAGCCATGAAAATGCCCACTAGCTATAAACGTGATCCAATCCACAAAGGAACCAAGAGGATGGGAACCGTGGAGATTGATAAGTCAATCCTATTGTGTTTCTTTGATGGGGCCTATCAAGGTCCCAAGAGAACCTATGGCTTGGGTTTTATCCTTTTTATTTCAGAGTCTCACCTTTTTAAAGATAAGATAAATATGGGCCAAGGGACTAATAATTTGGGAGAATTCAATGCTTTATTTGTTTTTCTCAAGCTAGTGGTGGACATGTGATCCAAAATGGATCCAGGAAGGCCTAAAAATCAAAGTTCTCAAAATTAGATGAAACCAATGCCATTGCATCCAACTCGTTGCACTCATTCCGGTCATATATTTTTTTTTTGCAAATGGACATCGTATGCAAAAGATATCGTGTTCTGACTGATTTTCCAAGCATGTAAAAAGTCAAATTGGTCAAAGTCAACAGGTCATACTGATGACATCAGCAAGGACACGTGGCAGTACCAGGAGGTGACACATGTCACTCAATTTTTTCATTTTTAGGATGAGTTGGACCAGTACGGAATTGACATGTGGCAGTGTACGGATGTGACATGTGGCAGTTCATACACGATGTGGCCCAATGACAAGATGACACGTGGCAGTATGGATGACAGGTGGTTGTATGGAAGATGACGTCGTAGGGTGACTGGGTTGTATGGAAGTTGACGTGGCAGGGTGACTGGGTTGTATGGATACTGACATGGCAGGGTGATTGGGATGTACGGATGATGAGGTGGTAGTTGTCTGGACATGTGACTGGGTTGTATGACGGTGATGTGGCACCTGATTGTGCCTGTTGACTGTGCGTTGGTTGTACGATGACTGTATTGTATGGATGAATCAAAGGGTGACACATGGCCCAATTAGAGGGCGCCACGTGCATGGCACCCCATATTTTTCCAAGGTTGGCTGATCCAAAAGGTTTGTTGCGCTTCACGGGGGTTGAACCCCTGACCTCCTGGGAAACCAACGAACTAACCTCCTGCGCTAGCCACTTGGGTGAATATGGTCCTTGTTTCAAACGACCACCAGATTTGATGTTAATTTGAGTGTGGCAGGAGTTGTGGGATAAGCCCCGGTTGGCGGGGGCTATTCCTGACTGACCAGGAGCTAGACCATGGGATACCGAGATATTGGAGGGTGCATGGAGTATAGACCGTGGCCACATAGGCCATGCCAACGACCAAGGGCCAAGAATCAAGGGGTTTAACTAGAGCGCACCCAGCCCAAGGCCATATGGAAACGTCCATGTGACCAGGATCCTGGAAATAAGGGGCTATGCCCAGTATTTTGCCAAATATGGGTTTTTTGATCATATAATAGCTTTTTTTGGTTATTTTCAGTTGTTTTTAATGGATTTTAGCCATTATTGGGGGATCTGGAGCCCGATTTGAGGCCAGATCTTGGGAGGAATTTGGGAGGTCGATACCAACTCCACATAAACCAAGGGTTCTTAGCAGCATTAGAGAGGTTCATAACAAGAGAAATGCTGAGGAATTTGAAAGCCAAAGCCATTTTTATGCAGGGAAGCTATTGAGGAGGGGAAATTTGCATGCTAATTCCGGGAGCCATGCTCAACCGTTTTCAGTTTCATCAGTTGTGTTGGATTCTTGAGTTCGAGAAGAACACAACCATACCATTTTGTAATCCTTTTGACACTTTTCTGATTTAATTTTGAAGCATTGAAGAGAAATAAGAAAGCCTCACCCATTGAGACAAAGGCCCAAAGACGTAGGAAATCTTGTTGAACTCCGTTAACAACTTTGTTGTTATGGTTTGTTGTTCTTTGTGCTTACATTTTGATCTACATTTCTTATTATGGATGCTATAATATCTCCTTAATGTCTTCTTCTTTCATCAATTCCTAATTGGTAAATGAACTCATGCTTAAAACTTAACCAAGTCTTTAAAAGATCATTTTCAGATCAAGTGGTATCAGAGCAAGTTGATGGTTGGTTTTTGAGTTTGCATGATTACTAGGGAAAATATGAGTCATGGTGAAGGCGAGCTTGTAGCAGGGGATCTTGAGATTGGATCTAGAAAGAGGACTTCTCAAAGTGAGGAGATGGCATCAGAAGAAAGGATGTCTCAGAATGAGATCGAGTTGCAAAAGACTTTATTCGCCATGTTTGAGATGGTAGAGGTCTTATACAAGGATTACTTGGAACAGAAGAGGCCTTTCCAAGGGGAATATTCTAGACAAAAGTGAAGAAGGAGAGGATCCTCCTAAACCTCCTCCTTCACCTCCTTCTTCTCCATCAACTTATTCTTCTTCAAGTACAAGTTCCAAATCCACTGCAAGAAAACATTCCCATAAACATAAACATGATATGCCTTTAATTAAGCTTGATGTGAAATTTGAATTTCCCATGTATGATGGTGAAGTCAATGCTGAGAGGCTTGATAACTAGTTCAGACAAATGGAAGTTTATTGCAGTTTGCAACAAATCAAGGACGAGGCAACTAAAATCAAGTTGGAATTGCTTCATCTTGCAGGCACAACACTCATCTGGTGGCAGAGTAAGTTGGAAAATGGCACGCAACAAGTTGGTAATCTATTTCCATCATGGGAAAATTTTGTTTTTGCACTTAGAAAGAAATTTTATCCTTTGGGTTATAAAGAGAAGGATTTAATTGAATGGCAAGGTATTAAACTAAGAAAGGGACAAATAGTCCAAGAATACACAGATGAATTTCATAGGATGGCATTAATGTTGAATATTCCATTACATACCCAAGAAAATCTTATGAAGTATATATGAGGTTTACCTACACATATTCGTAACATTGTATTTATGTTTGGACCTACTAATATTGATGAGATTTTTGTTCAAGAAACATACATTGAATCAGGGAAAACATGAGTTGGTGTATCATGGGAATTGTCTTCAAGGAAAGAGGACAAAAGGAAGGGGAATGGCAAGAAAGAAAATTCAACGACAATAAGGGAATATAAACTCTCTTGCAAGCATTGCAAGAAAGAAGGGCACGATGATGACCATTGCTGGAAATTGCATCCAGAGACGAGACTTGAATGGTTCAAAGAAAGGAAAGGGAGGCAAACAGTTGCAACAACAACACGACCAATAGACTTGGGATATGATTCAGGTGATGAGACTAAAATCACAGTAGTTGGTTTGACAGGTAAAATTGGCGATGGATATGATTCTAGATGAAAGTTGTTTCACATAAGGGTGATAATGAAACATACTAAGATCGATACATTGATAGATAGTGGATGTCAATCTAACTTGATTTCAGAGGATGTGGTTAAACAATTGTGATTAAACACCAAGATATATCATAAACCTTACTCACTTAAATGGATAAGCAACAATCCTAAATTGCACATAATAAAGAAATGCACTTTAAAGTTTGCAATTTCATCAAAGTTTGTGGATGAGGTCACATGTGATGTGGTGCCACTCAATGAATGTGGAATGGTATTAGGCAGTCCTTATTTGTATGATCACAAAACAATCTTATACATGGAACATAATCAATATCACTTAACTAAAGAAGGCAATGACTATGTTGTACATGTTCATCACTTAAAAGAAAATCAATCTCTTGAAACAATGGAACAATTAAGGAATGAAAATTATGCAAGAAACACACTTATAATTGTTCCAAATCAAGCAATTGATCTTAAGCATGAACATGAGATGGTTATAGAATGGAAGTTCAATCATACTTTGCTTCAAGATAAGCTAATTTCACGCAAGTACTTCAAACATATTAGCTCATTTACAGTCATATTTCTGATGTTATCGTTGCTAATGTTTTCAACGTGGATGGTAGTGGCTTCAATATGATGTGAAAGAGTACAAGTGGCTAACAATATGTTGTCAGTTGTCATGGTTGTTTTGCAATTGATCTTGATGAGATAGGTGCATAGGACAGAGTTTAAATTCAAAGAACAAGTGGGGTGGCCTTTCCCACACTTGATGACTGGTTAATACCCTTTTGGAGGACCAAAAGGTCTTAGTGGGGAGGCATGATCCAAAATGGATCCAGGAAGGCCTAAAAATAAAAATTCTCGGAATCAAATGAAACCAGCGCCATTGCTTCTATCTCGTCGTGTTGATTCTAGGCATATAATTTTTTTCACAAATGGACATTGTATGCAAAATATATCACATTCTCACTGATTTCCCAAATAGGCAAAAAGTCAAACCGATCAAATTCAACATGCCGTACTGCTGACGTTAGCAATACAATAGGTGACATTAGCATGATGTTAGCAAGGACATGTGGTAGAACTAGGAGGTGACATGTGTCACTTGATTTTGTCATTTTCAGGTTGAGTTGGATGAGTATGAAATTGACATGCAGTATTGTACGGAGGTGACACATGGAAATCCATACATGACGTGGCCCAATGACAGGCTGACACATGGCAATACAGATGACAGGTGGTTGTATGGAAGATAACGTGGTAGTGTGACTAGATTGTATAGAAGATTATGTGGTAGGGTGACTAGGATGTATAGATGCTGATGTGGCAGGATGAGTGGGATGTACGGATGCTGACATGGCAACTGAATGGACAGGTGACTGGGTTGTACGACAATGATGTGGAAAATGACTGTGTGTTGACTGTACAATGATTTTTTTGTATGGATGAATCAAAGGGTGACACATGACCCAATCAAAGGGCACCACGTGGCACCCCAAATTTTTCCAAGGTTGGCTGGTCCAAAACATTTTTTGCACTCCGCGGGGGTCGAACCCTTGACCTCCTGGGCGACCAATGGACTAACCCCCTGTGCTAGCCACTTGGGCGAATATGGTCCTTGTTTCAAATGACCACTAGATTTGATGTTAAGTTGAGTGTGGCGGGAGTTGTGGGATAAGCCACGATCGGCAAGGGCTAGTCTTGAATGACCAAGAGCTAGACCAGGGGCTACCGAGATATTGGAGGGCGCGTGGAGTATAGACTGTGGCCACATGGGCCATGCCAATGACCGAGGGCCATGAATCAAGGGGTTTAACCAGAGCGTGCCTAGCCCGAGGCCATATGGAAACATCCATGTGACCAGGAGTTCGAGAATAGGGGGTTGGGCCCAATATTTTTCCAAATATGGGCTTTTTGACCATATAATATGTTTTTTGTTGTTGTTATTTTTAGCTGTTTTTAATGGATTTTAGCTATTATTGGGGGATCTAGAGCCCAATTTGAGGCCATATATTGGGAGGAAGTTGTGAGGTTGATACCAAATCCACATCTATATAAATTAGGGGTTCTTAGCAGCATTAGAGAGGTTCATAAAAGGATAAATTCTGAGGAATTTGAAAGCCAAAGTCATTTTTATGCATGAAAGCTATTGAGGAGGGGAACGTTGTGGGCCAATTTCGGGAGATACACTCAACCGTTTTCAGTGCCATCAGTTGTGTTGGATTCTTGAGGTCGATCAGAACAAAACCATACCAGTTTGTAATCCTTTTGACACTTTTCTGATGTACTTTTGAAGCATTGAAGAGAAATAAGAAAGCCTCACCCACTGAGACAAAGGCCCAGAGACGTAGGAAATCTTGTCGAACTTCGTTAACAACTTTGTTGTTCTTTGTGCTTACATTTTGATCTACATTTCTTATTATGGTTGTTATAATATCTCAATAATTTCTTCTTCTTTCATCAATTCCTAATTGGTAAATGAACTCATGCTTAAAACTTAACCAAGTCTTTAAAATATCATTTTCGGATCAATAGGGGTGTTTAAATTCTACATGTGTTTGGGGATTCAAAACTGTTCATTGATTGTATGAGGGGGGAGTCTCATGTTTACAATGTGGGTTTACAACCACTTGTTATGCATCTCTTTGTTATTTTTGGTCTCTTTGACCAAATATGTTTCTCACATATTCCTAGGTAGATGAACAATGATGCTAATTTACTTTCCAAATGTGCTATTTTGCACCAGGATGGCCATTTTATTATTGAAGAGTTCTCTTTGGGTTGGATGCTCTCATAGAGATTTGGGCCACTTTCAGACAGTTAGATTTTCTTAAATTTTCAAAGAAACAGATTTACCAGAACATTTATATCTTCTTTTACATTTATCAACCATACACTGAAAATATAAGCAACATAAAACAAGCACAAGGAGACACAAAGATTTATCCCGGGAAAACCCGAAAATTAGGAAAAAAAACCCAACCAACCTTTCTTAGATAGATTCTTTCTGATAATACAATCCAACCATGAATAATCTCTTCTTCCCAAGAGCAAAACTGATAATGAAGAAACCATGATAGAACAACTTATCTCTTTCTCCTTGTCAAACCCTAGCAGGTTCAGACAACTGTAGTTGAAACACCACACAAGGCTAGCACACCTCTGCCAGAGATAGCACACAAGAGAAAACACCAAGAATAACCAAGAACCCCAGATGTTGCAGTAGATATGTCTTATCTTGGCCTCAGACTTGCGCCTCCTTCTTGAGTGAGATAGTTGAGTGAGTGAGTGAACAAATGAGCAAGACGTCACTTTATTTATAGTCTTTAAGTCATTGTGGTTGGGGCCAACTTCTTTTCCTGGGAATTCCATTTCCGCTTTATTCTTTTCTCGTGGGTCAAATTCTCTTCTGGGATGTTCTTCAATTGTTCAATGGTCTTCCTTTGACTTATGGAATCTTCTTCTTCTCTAATAAAGGTTGTTCAGGAGGGAATACCTCCCGCTGCTACCAAAAAATCAACCCAGTCTCTTATCTAGGGAGGTATTCTTATAAGATGTTTTCTTCTAGTAGTCCCAATCACGCCCATCCATTTCACATGGCATGGGAAATACTACCACCATAGTATCATGACTACACTGCAAGCATATAATAGCCCCAAGGCTACCACCATAGTCTCATGACTACACTATGAGGATTCAATAGTACAAGACTACCACCATAGTCTCACGACTACGCTATGAGCATCCAGTAGTACAAGACTACCGCCATAGTCTCATGAATATGCTATGATATTTCTCCTCTCCTGGTAGTCCCAATCACACCCATCCTCTTCACATGGTATGGTCAAGACTACTACCATATCCCTAAGGCTATGCCATGGTCCCATTCACACCTAGCCACTTCACGTGGTGTAGGCAATGTTATCACTATGTAAATTCCCAGAGGTTGTAAATGGGAAGAAGAAATTTACAAGAGGTAACCTTATCCAACCACTTCGAAACTGGGATCTATCCCTGCCAGTTTCAGAGAGGGATCTCTCTGTAAGATTTAAATTTGTTTAGATTTTTAGATCTTAGGCTAGTTAAAAAGAATAGTATAAAGTTGTTTGCTTTTTAATAAAATGATTGAATGTCACTTACGCTTCCATTGGGCTATGGGGTATGTTTTATGAAAATGGAGATGAAAGAACAAATTTTTAAAGATTCGTTTTACAGGGCAGGATAGTGCAACTATTGGATTATTTTGAAAAAAAATGTTGGAGGGTTGAAAAGATGAGATAATCAATTAAAGCAAAGAAGCAATTAAGAATTTCTTTGCTATAACATCAGAAGATAAACATTTAGATTTTTCAAAAGCTTAGAAACAGAGTACACAAAGGTAAGTTCTGCAACTTTAACTCCTTTTAAATAATTAGATTGAAAAACAATATGATAACTAAGATAGGTAAACATTCCACGAAGAAGAGAAAAACTTCACCAACAATTAACATGCAGGAATCCTGTAAACGTCTCTTTGTATTACTGGAAAAATCTCTTGAAAATTACAGTGCTTGCATCTTTCTAGGGCATAAAGATCAACCCCCAATACTTCTAAGTTAGAAGAATTTATAATCAATATTACAAATGACCCTATCATAAATGATCAGGACGTGGCAGCCTCTAAATCTAACTAACTAGATAATAATATGCAAAAATATAGGAATCAATGATGATCTATCGGATCTCTCATGCTGATTTTGAGGAAGGCCATTGGTGAGTCACCCACATGACTTTGAATGATATGTTTGTTGACTTAGATCGCACAGCTCATTTCCTACTCGATCAAATTTCACAACTCTTCCCATCTTAGCTGACCGGGAATGGTGAATTTGAGTAGTCTACGGTATATTTCATCCATTTCTGTGTACTTGGAAAAGGTCGGCTTGGTGAGGAAA
Organism: Picea sitchensis; assembly: GCA_010110895.2. Lineage (NCBI taxonomy): Eukaryota > Viridiplantae > Streptophyta > Pinopsida > Pinales > Pinaceae > Picea > Picea sitchensis. Next base: position 69,465 of record SNQJ01S0030073.1, read on the forward strand.
ATGTACTTGATTTCGTGCTATATGCTGAGGTCTGGTTGCAAAGTCTCCAAGAACTCCTTGCCTGATATGTTGCCATGTATCCCTGAGAACTTGGAACTATCCTTGGCCATTGTAGCCATCTTCTGCTTGTAGTCTGGAAAAGTCATCAACTTGTCATTCAGAACCATTAAACCAGGAAGACCCCTTTTCTGCAGCGCCTCAATCTTGCTAAAAAACCTTTGAACTCCAATGTCCAAGTTCTAGACTTTTTCCTCCAACTGGAACATCAGTCCTCTTTTGGTCAGAACCCTCTTGACTTCGAGGATGGTTTATGTCCTATCTTAAATTTTCAATTCTTCTAGTTCTTCTCTAGTCTTCGAGTTCAGGAATCTAATTATTTCATTATCTTCAATGGGCATTTCTCCTAACTCTCCTTTTATTTTGTCAATGACTTGCCTACTCCTCTGCACTAGGTCATGTTGCTCGAACATGATTTGCACCATGGGCCAAATTTCATTTATGGAGCTAGAGATATCCATCCAAATATTCTCCTTAGCCTCTGCCAGTGTTTTACCCCCCACTGTTTGTTTTTGAAGCTACTGGATTTCCTACTTGAGCTTCTCTGATGTTTACCTCTCAATGTTATAGCTTGTCTGGTATGAAGACTTGAGCTCTTGGATATTTTCCACTTATTTTTCCAGTCTGCTGATTTATGTTCCTTGCAGGGTCATCACTTCCATGGATTTTGCTAACTCCACAGTTTTTTCTAGTGTTGTCAATGGGGTTGTTGATGGAATTTCTTTTGTTGTGGTTGTTGGTAAAGTTGTTGTGATGACTCCTGTAAGAGGGACTGCACTCAATGGGATGACTTCCATGGGTGTTGATTGTTCCTTCTCCTTCAACAACCTTTCCAATTTTGCCTCCATTTCCTTTATCTGTGCATTCTGCTGCATGATTAGCTTCAACAATTCCTCTTTATCATCTTCTGTCTTAGCTATTTCTTTAGCCCGTGAGTCCTCTGTGGGTGGAAATTTCAGTTGCTTTCTCAGAGATGCAATGTCAGCATTATTTTTCTTTAACATCTCCTCTATTGCTTTTACATTCGAGGGATCATACCCAATCTTGAGCACCAACTCCTCTAAGGAATTTAGTCTGTTATCCTTTGCAAAAGAGGATATTTTTTCCAGTTTCAACTGGGTCTGAACATTGTTTAGAGATACCTGTAATTTTGCAGTTGTAGAGGAAGCATGGGCCAATGTGGAGAAAACCATTTCTCTAGTATGTCTATGCAGATCCATCTGGTCAGTTGGATGGACTTGTTTGGTGTCAAAAACAATAGTTGACCTTTTGTAGTCAGTGATCTCTTTGGGTTGAGGCACCTGTGCTTGCAGAAATGCCAGATGCATTCTTCCTTTCTCTGTATCAAAAGCTGATAACAGTTTGTGTTGTGCTGTGGAAGTTTGCTTCTAGAACTGAGCATAAGTGTTGTTGGTCAACATATGTTTTTTCTTCTTGATCAGATCATATTTTTCGAAAATGTTCAGAGGTACAGATCCCTATGGAGTTTGGGTGGTCACAGCTATATATGTCTACTTCATTGAAGAAGAAGTGGGCACCACCTGATGTTTTTCCTCAACCACTTTGGCAGAGTGGGGTTCTTCCTCACCAGGCATGTGAGTAGTATGAGTGGTTTTAGGTCTTTTACTACTTGAAAGTCCTTCGCTGATACTTCAGTGACTAAAGGAGAGACATATTTCCTTGGCCTTTTTCCCTTTGGTATCCGTGGAGTGGTAGTCTGTGAGATATTGACTGAAGGAGATACATCCTTCCTTGGCCATTTTTCCTTTGGTACCTGTGGAGTGGTAGTATGTGAGATAGTGACTGAAGGAAATTCTCGTTGTTCAATATCTACCAAGGTATTTTCCTCCCACTCTGTCTGGTTCACATACTTTTCAATTTCTGGTTTGAGGGTGTGAGCATAAGGTGAACTTTTGTTTTTAGATCTCATCTCTGCAATGATCCCACTTGGATCATAATGCCAAATGAAATTGGTGTTGAATTTCATTTCCTTTAATATTTTATCTGCCTCTTCCCCAACAGCTCGATTGTTGCAGATAAATGGTCCTATTTTCCTTTTAATCCTCATCTACTGTTTTTTCTTCAGAGACACAAAATGAATGCCATTTGAATTTATCATCTGACGAATATACTCTAGTGGAAATATCCGAACAGGCAAATACTTGGGCAATTTGTATGGAGCTAGCTCACACCCATAGACTCTGATTTCTGTTTGATTCTGATATAGGAACCAGTCCCTGGTCTTTGCGAGATCCGAAAGGTGTAGGACTCTTTGAATCTCCTCGTCTATCCTCGGCTCTGGTCTTCCACTGAGCATGCTTACCACTGGGTGATAAAACCACTCAATAAACTGTTTAAAACTGAACTCAGTGGAGTTCCTTCTGAGCAGCGAAGTCCATAAGGTTACTGCATGCGGTTTTCCATCCTGGTCCATTTTCTGCATGAGAAAGGAGAATTTGTCGATTTGATAAAACATAAACATGTAGGCCAGTATTGAAGAATACCAGAACATGCCTTCTGTGGGGAAATTTGACAGTTGCTCGTGTAGGTTTTTGGCCAAGAAACCACTGTAGTCGAACTGGATGACAACCTTCTCTTCAACAGAGAAAATGGACAGGAAACCTAGGATAGGTTCATCCACCCATTCGTTCTAGAAGTAACCGAGCAAACAAAACAGTGATGAAATGATCTTGTTTGCTTCTTCTGAAAATATGGAGGAATGGTAAGGGGGATTCTTCTTGGGAAATTGGGCATGTTGTGGGACGAAAAGCTCAAAGATTTGCGCTCTTCGGGGAAAAGACAGGTTCTGATACATTTCTATCAGAATTTCAATGGTGAGGGGAGAATGGGGTTCAGCTCTGGGTACCTGTATTATTTGATCAACGGTCTCGGGTGTAATAGAGAAAAAGGTTTCTCTAGAAGACGATATTATGGCTCTCTGATCCGAGAGGTAGTGCGCTTGGCATTTGAGGGCAAATTCTGGAAAATGGTGGACTTGGGGAAAAAGATACAGAGGGATATTTGAATCCCAGAGCTCGATTTCATCGCTCTATTCGATGAATGTGTCTTTAAACCATGATTGTAACTCAACGACATCAAATTCGCACCTGGTTTCTGATATTAAATAATCTTTGTCTGCTAATGGAATCCGATCGAGATCGACAGGAGGTGGGAGGAAAGGAATTTCCTCAACATTTGACTTTTTAGATTTGGGTGCCATTGATTTCCACCAGTACTTTCACACTGAACACATGCTAGTAGGTAAAAAGGCTATGTCTGGGTGAATTGTTGCAGAGGCGAAGGAAAACGAGTCTCTGGTGCATAGGGAGTATGAGAAGAATGCGAATGATGAAAACAGGGTTGGAATTTAGTGAATGGGTATCCGTTGGACGAAAAGGACAAGTCAGGAGAATAATGGGTATGTAGCAATAATAAATGGCCAACGGGTCTTTTAGAGTGTGAGGGGGCAGGTGAAGGACATCTGACGTGTGTACCCAGATGATGTGGAGGGTGGTGATTGGGAGGTAAATGAGTGAGATATGACCCGTAACGGTTAGATGGAGGGGACATGTTTACGGGGTCACGATATGGGACTTGCGAGGAGGGGTTTTGGGTGTCACATCTCGAGGTGGTGGCGGTAAGATTGGAAGGATGGTAAGTGGTAACAAGTTTGGAGTGGAGGAGGTAGGACGCAATGAGTTGATGCCATGTAGGGATGGGGCCTGCCGGGAAAACTGTTTCATTCCGGACTCCCCCCCCCCGACNAAAGGTAAGAAGCTTGGGGGGGTCCGAAATTTGTTGTTGATCGTTGATATGAGTCTCGCTAGATCAACCGTCGATCTAAGCACGCTCTTTATCCATCATATCTGACCCCCCCACCACCGTTAAAGGTATAATGGTCAAGGGGATCCAAAATCTCCTGTGGACCATCCATCTGCGCGCTGTCGGACGACCGTAGATCTGAGCACACAATTTAATCGCCATTTCGGACCCCCGCCCCAATTGTTAAAGGCAGAACGGTTGGGAGGGTTCGGAAAATCATCTGAGCCATAGATCTAAGTGCCAATAGCTCAGTCGTAGATCTCGACGTGGTCTTTAATCTCCGGGTGCAATTTAATTCATGAGGCAAAACTTAGGCTTAGTGTATTTTTGTGGGTTTTTTGCGTTGCTTCCTTAGTTTTTATCACCATGGGGTTAGGAAAACATTTCAACATCAAGCTCATGCATTTTTATCGATCATCTCACACATTTTATTGAAAGAAAACTGACTAACCTATATCCTATCCTACCTATCTACACCTTTAGCCCAACTTGAACTGTTGGGCTAAAAAATTACTCTACCTTGGGGCTATTTGACCAAGATTAGACTGTTTGGTCAAATTTATTCACTAGCTAACCTAACTACTTGGCCAAGATTAGATAATTTAGCCAAGATTATTCACTAATTCTATCAACATAAATTTAAAGGACTTGGCCATGCTTAAACTGTATGGATCAAGTCAGAATTATTGCATGGGGCTTTATCCATTTTCTTTTATGCCCTCTTTTATATTTTTCTCATTTTTCATTTCTTTCTTTTTCTTTTCATTTGCAGAATGCAATATTATCTGCAAGTCAAAAACACTGAAGGAACAAAATTACAATCACCAGTTGATCCTATAAATTTTAGGGTTATAACAGGAAAAACCATGATACATGTCCTATTCACACCTAGCCACTTCACATGGCGTAGGCAAGACTTGTACCAGACTAAATTTTACTCCCTTAGTCACTTCACATGAATAATCTGGGAAACCCTTGGCCAAAGGGAGAGCTTGTTGGAGGAGAAACATCACATCTCCCTCTCAATGAGGGTGAAAATTCTACATCACACTAGCATTGTCTCTGAAGTGCTCATACTTCACCTTAGACAGAGGCTTGGTGAGAATACATGTTGTATGTTCAGCTGTGGATATGTAATGGAGCTCCACTTCTCCTCTTTGCGTCATGTCTCAAATGTAATGGTATTTTATATCTATATGCTTTGACTTGTCATGAGAGACTAGATTCTATGAAATCTTCACACAACTTTGATTATCACAATACATCAAGGTTGGCTCCAACTCTAGATCAAATAACCTTGCAAGCAACTTTCGAAGCCACACTACTTCAAGGCTTGCAACATTGGATGCTATATACTCTGCCTCTATTGTACTGAGTGTCACTGACATCTATTTTTAACTTAACCATGAGATCATACATTATCCCAAATTGAATCAACATCCTGATATGATTTTCCAATCCACTGCACTCCCTGCCTAGATAGAATCTGTATATCCTTGTATTTTTACTGCACCGTCTGAGACATATTTGAGTCCATATCCAACTGTACCATGCAGACACCTCAACACATGCTTTGTTTCTATCCAATGTACATGTCTAGGCTCAACCATGTACTGACTCAATGTGTTCACTGCAAAGCATATATCCGGCCTGATGTTAACCAGGTACACCAAGGATCCGATCAAATGTTTGTATGTACATCGTGGGATCAACCAAATATGAAGATGAATAACTCAAGAGCTTCAGATTCGTAACCATAGGTGTGGTCATGGAATTGGAATCCATCATCCTAAATATCTGTAGGATCTCAAGTGTATATTTTCCTTGGTTAAGGAAAATCTCATCTAACCTCTTCCAAACCTCTAATCCCAAGAAATAGTACATCAAACCTAGATCCTTCATTTCGAACTTTGAAGTGATCTCCCTCTTGCACCCATCTATGAGATTGTCATCCCCTGTAAGAAATATGTCATCCACATATAGTACCAAGATCAATGGGAAACCATATTCAACCTTGTAGTAAAGCTTGGGATTTGCATCACTCTTGGTAAACCCCAAGCTCATTAGATAATTGTTTATTCTGGCATACCATGCCTTGGGTGCCTACTTAAACTCGTACAAAGTTTTCTTAAATTTCCAAACACGAGACTCATTCCTATGGATTAAAAAACCTTGTGGTTGCTTTATGTACACTTCTTCTTAAATTACACCATTCAAGAAAGCAGTATTGGCATCCATCTAGTGTAATTTCCATCCCATAATGGAAGCAATATCAATAATATATCTGATGGAAGTGTACTTTGTTACTGGAGAAAATGTCTCGTCATAATCTTCTCCCTCTTTTTGGGAGAATCCTCTAGCCACAAATCTCGCTTTGTACTTCTCTATGATGTCATTTGTAGCATGCTTGATCTTGTAGATCCACTTGGAAGACACTATTGACTTCCCTTCAGGTCTTGGAACCACTTCCCACACACCATTCTTCATGATGGATTGATACGATTCCATCATGGTATCCTTCTACACTTTTTGCTTAGTATCTTCCTCATTAGTGGAAGGTTCTGAATCAATGATTTTACTCATCAGCGACACATATATGGAAAACTTGTGTGGTCTCTTTCTCTCTCTGAAAGAGCCTCTAGGAGCTGCATGTCCTTCATCTTCCTGCAAAGTGTTATGGATCCATGTTGGTCTCTTCCTAGTAACTGTAACTTCTCTTAGTGGATATACATGTATCTCTAGATCTACTATCTCATTTTGATCTTCTGGAATGTGTTCTTCTAGAGTAGAGTCAATCATTATTGCATCCATTGGAGCCTCATACTCCTCTCTATCCTCATCCATGTGAGACTCCCTAGATTTCATGAAGGGTTCTTCTTCATCAAATGTAACATCCTTGCTAATCTCAATTTGTCTATGTCTAGGGATGTATATTATGTAATCCTTTGAAGTCTCAATGTATCCAACAAAGGTGCCCTTCTTTCCTGAAGGCTCCAACTTCATTCTCTTTTCCCGGGGAACATGTATGTACACTGGAAAACCAAATATTATCAAGTGGCTAAATTCTAGTTTATTTCCAGTGAATACTTCTTCTTGTGTCTTTTTCCCCAATATCTTATGAGTACTTCTCTTCTAGACATATGTGGTTGTACTTGATGCTTCTACCCATAGATGAATGGGTAAATTTTGGTCATGGATCATCACTTTAGTTTCTTATACAATCGATATGTTGTTTCTCTCTGCAACCTCATTCTTCTTGGGGTTGCAAAGAATCATCAACTCCCTCTTAATCCCAACTTTTCTGCAAAAGTCTTTGAACACATTTGAGTTGTATTCACCTCCATTATATGACCTCAAGATTTTAATATTTCTTCCAGAGAGATTTTCTATTAAATCCTTGAATTCTTGAAACTTGTTAAAAAATTAATCTTCCGCTTTCAAGAAATAGATCCATGTCTTACGTGAGTAATCATCAATAAAAAATGCATAGAATTTTTTTTTACCTAGAGATGGCATCATCATATATCCACATACATCTGAATGTATGCAGTCCAATATCCCTTTGGATTTGTTGTCACTTCTTGAAAATATTCCCTTGCTATTATTTCCAAGGGTGCATCCTTTGCATAATCCATCATGCTCTACCTGCATATATGGTAGACCTATAACCATCTTTCTCAAAAAATTTAAGGCTCTGTAATTTAAGTGAGAAACTATTCGGTGCCATAGCTCACTAGAGATAACATTATTGTGTACAAGGGCTTGTTCTGGGTGTCCCTTCAATTTATCTCCTTCCTTGTTCTTCCAAACAATCTTTATTCCTTTCCGCACGCACTAGTGCTAGATCAGATCAAATATGTTGAACAAAATATTTGACATGTTCATGTCAAACTAGATGAATATACAATCCTCCCTCTCAAACACCAATCATAGTAGATGGATATATACTTGAACTCTTGGGCCATAGAAGGACTTGGCCATCCACAAAATCTACCCCGAAGCCTTTATCTTCTAAAGCATAAATATAAATAAGATTCTTCTTTAATCCTTGTATAAACAAAACATCTTTTATTGAGATAAAATTACCTAAATCAAGCTGGCAGGAGGATTTTCCTACTCTGACTGCATTCCTGGAATCATCCCCAAGTTCTACCTGAAGATATGCAATCTTCTTTGTCAATTTTGTAAGAAAACTTCTGAACCCAGTCGTGTCCTTGGAAGCACCATTGTCTACTATCCAAATATCACTTCCTTGAGTGATAGTACTTGTGAGAGATGAGACAAAGACATATTATTCATCTTTTGATTCCTTGTTCCTCTTATGAGATGTAGAATCTTCCATATATGTTGCATGTGCATGATGTTTTCTCTTTCATTTCCCTTGAGGACATTGACAGGAAAAATTTCCCAATTTCTTACAAGTGAAACATCTAATTTTAGAGACATCCTTCTTGTGGTCTGGAACTGATCTTCTAGTTTTATTCGGACTGGTATTTCTCCTTTCTTTCCTTTTCTTCACATGATCATTAAGAGCTTGTTTCTCTTGATCATTGGTTTTTTGAGACTTTGATATCAATCTTGATTATCCTTGGGTACAGTCTGTCCATAACTTGTCAAATTTGGGTAATTTACTTCTTGCAAAAATTCCCTGAACAAATGCATCCCAAGAATAAGGAAATACATTAAGAGTTGTACTCACAAGCTCTACATCATAAACTAAATCTCCAATAGTTTCTTGTTGGTCCTTGATTTGTGAAATTATCATGAAGTAGGTGGAAATTGTATTTGACTTGTTCATCATCACGTTTATAAGTTGATGCCTTAGGTTTAGCTTTCTTCTTGTGTTCCTTCTTTCATATAATCTTGATAATGCATAAAACATCTCCTTTGGTGTCTTCAATTATGATACATTGATAAGCAAGTGGTACTTGATTGAATCTTTCAAGATCCTCTTGGCCTTGATCTCATTCTTCTTGTACTTCTCCTTGGCATCTTCTTCTTCTGGTTCTGGGAGTACTTTCTTGACATGATCCAAGAGCTATTTCTCTTATAGAATTAGTAGTATCCTATGCTTCCATGATCTAAAGTTATCTTCTCCATCCAACCTATCCTCAACTCTCATACTGGTAATAATTTTCATTGGTAGAAACCCTAGGCCTGAAAAATCTCAAAATTTCAACCTCCTTAAGAATTAAACGCTAGGGTTTCAAAATGTGCGCTAGGATTAGGCGAGTTGTTCTAAAGTGGAGTTAGTCCCAATGATTTTGGAAAGAGTGTTCAACGAGATTGACAAAAAAAAAATTGTGCAATGGTAAGGTGCTGCAATAAATTCAAGGTGTGATCTTCCTTCCATGGTTAAATTGTTACGAAGGTAACCAACTCTGATACCGTGTTAGATTTTCTTAAATTTTCAGAGGAATATATTTACCAAAACATTTAGATCTTATTTTACATTTAGCAATGTAACATCCCAGTTTTAACCCTTATGAACTATAATGTATTATGTAATTGTGACTTAGGCTGGTGAGTCGGTAAAGTCGAAAAGGGGCCAGAGTGCCTAGGAAATGTAACACTTCATATACATAAATAAAATACACCGTTGGCTGCAAGACAAACAAGAACAAAAGAGATAGGGGGCTCTGATTCCACAAGAGAGGGGGATTGAGGGGATAAGTCTTTTTATTATTTTATTTTAACCATAATTGATTTTATGGAGAAAAGGGGTTACATGAGCTTCTTGGGAGGGAGGCCATGTGGATCTTGTCTTCATGTAATTTAAACATCCCTTGGGGGTTGTTTTGGGTCTTCTTCATCGTTCTTCCCCTGGTTTGTGTTCTTCGCCTTGTTCTCTTTTTCTTCTTCCTCTTCATTCACTACTGCTAGTTCATGTGCTCTAGAGCCGAGAATGGAAACAAATGGTAGGAAGAGGAGAGCCATCGTTGAATGGCTGTAATGATTTATTGATCATTCCAGGAGGGAATGGATGCCTGTGTGCATGAGCTTGATGGAAGTTTAGATGGAACTATCCACATATGAGAGTCCTTGGAGTTTCCAATAGGGAGATTTCCTCACTAGTAACACTGGAGCCCTGGAGAGAAATGAAACAACCTCAGGGACTGCATGGCAGAGAAAGGTGTTCATTTCTTGGGGTTATGCAGGCTGAGGGGGAAAGAGAGCTAGAAATTCAGATTAGTTGTGAGGTTGGAAAACCTGAGAGCTAGTTAGCCAACTATTGTGTGTTTTTAGATTTGGCCTAGGACCCGTCCTTGTGGATTCATAGCCCTGGCTTGGGGGTGACCTGTTGTTGAGAGTAAATGAACAACGGTATCTATGGTTGGGACGAACGTCCTTGGTATGCAACCATTTGGTGAACGTTTACTTGCAAAGATAAGTGCTCTCTGTGTTTTCTATGTAATGTTTATTTCCGTTGTGTATTTAATTATCTCTGATATATGTATTTGTAATGTGCCTGTCTGCTGGATATTTTTTGTGCATGGCACATTGTTTATCTCTTTTATGTTGTGGAATGGATCTTGATTAATGCATGTGGTTATTTCATGCTTGTTTTCGAATTAAATGTTGTTAGAATTCGAGATCCATTCAGAGAACTAAGTCTTGGGACTACTGCGTGCCCTACCTACTAGTGGTTGGGTGTGTTGTAGCTTGTTTACGTGGTGTAGCCCGACCTATGGATGGTTGGGTATGTTACATATTAGTATTAGAGATTCTGGTTGAAACATCGGGCCGGTATGGGCCAGGTCCATTGGTCAGAGTCTCGTGGTTGAGATCGATTTATGACCTTGAAGTCGTAAATCTTAGGAGGAATGGTGTTGCAGAGTCCGCACAAAAGATAGAACATTAGAGATCCTTTGTAAGGGATTAAAGGATCGTGACTGTCCCTTTCAAATTTGGGAGTGATCGCCACTATGGGATCAAGAGATATATGGATCCTTGGATCAAAGGGTCGGTGAGTAGGAGTCATTCGATGAAGGAAAAAAAAGAAGTTGGGAAAGGTTAAGTCCCATTCGTCAGATCTAGATTGTTGATCATTAGTCGTCGATCGAGGCCAAGCGTGAAGGATAATGCTTCGTAACTTCGTTGCTTCAACGATCTTGGTAGGCATGCAAAGATTGAATTGTCGAAGGCCAGAGTCCCGAAGTCTCGTCGATCATTAGATGGAATGGTGGATTTCAGGAGTGTTTAGGATCGTCAAATCTAGCAAGTATTCAAGAGTATGGGGGTTGTATGGAGTGAGGAACCCCGAAGCTGAAGCCAAAGTTAATCGCAGTCGTTGGCTATGGGAGGAGTGTGAGCCGTCAATTTCATTTCGATGTTCAACTATCCGGGAGGTAGCAGGTGTTGGACTCGAGAAACTTCTGAAGCTCGGAGTCCTGAATTTGATTGATGATGTGGCTTATGCCACATGGAAAGGGTGTCATGTGGGGACACGTGTCCTCTGGTTTTGGTACCTTTTGGACCCTGATATGTTCATTTTTTAGTGACACATGGCACATGTGCCACGGGTCCACGTCCTCTTGGGTGACGTCAGGGTGTCGTGTCAGCTTCAGGAGTATGTGATTCCGGGGGTTTCCAAGTTTCTACCAGTGATATGTGTCGAAGCCCGAAGTCACGAAGGCATGCAGGCCGTCGATATAATATCCCTTCGGGACCTTTCTCAACCGTTAGATCAAGCATTGGAAGGATAACGTAAGTGGAGGTGTTAACCGATGGTAAGCGATCATCATCACTTTAAGACTGCTTCAACAGGTATAAATCCATAGGAGTTGAGAAGCTTGATAGTTGAAATTTTTCAGAGTCTTGGAGTAGTGAATTCACGCGGTCCATTGATCTAAGACCCATCTAGAGTTGTCTTGACCATTGGATCCGATAGAGGGAGCAAAGGTAAGTACTTTGGATTATTGTCACTCCAAGGAAGTAGAAGACTCGGGAATGGAAATATCTCGGAGCGCCGAATTTTCGAATTGGTTGAGAGTTGTCCGTCTCAACGCCTGATTAAGTCATAGCCATTGATCTTGTTGAAGCCTCTAGATGGGGGTAGGGTCATCCATTCGGTGGGGGATTAAATATCGACCGTCCATTTTTCTATTGGAGTTATTAAAGGTTTTGACGAATTGTAACTTCGGGGGAAATAAAAGTTTGGAAATGGAAAACAACCGAAGGCCGAAGTCTGAAGTTCGGAGGACTTGGTCCCAACACTGGTCTCATGCTAAGGTAAACAGGGCATGGAAGTGAACCAACCCTCGGATTTGTTGTTCGTGCAAGCTCCCATGTGGAAGAACACGGAGCAAGGCGCTAAAAGGTGATTAAGCCCTCAGACATTATGTTCGAACGAGGTCCTATGTAGAGAATAAAGAGAAAAGCGCTAGAGGAAGGCACTAAAGAATTAATAAGCTCGTGGTTTCGATTTGTGGTCATGTGGAACATGGTTTGAAGGAAGCGCCTTTGTAGTTTTTGATTTTCTGTATCAACTCAGGGGGATGAAAGTGGTTTTTCATGGAGCCCTAACTTTCAATTCCGATATCCGATTGGGACGAGATTTCAGTCGTTGGAAAGATGATTCAGAGGAGAATGACCTGGAATCATTCTAATTTTGGATAACTATTATAATTGATATAATTTTCTTCATAAATTAAACAGAAAATATACCTGTAAATTTAATTGACGATTTTGTATAATATGTATAATTCTAACCAGATGATTGCTTGCATACAGGTTTGGTAGGATTAGAGGTATAATCAGATCAATTCAAGAACAAGATCAGATATTAGAGTCATGGAAGCATGAAAAAGCTTACAGAAGTTGGATAAGGTACTACAAAATAAATAACCTTCACATAGGATATGAAGCTAGCAGGTTAAATATGTCATGGATGGGCATAAAAGGAAAAGTGTGAAAGAGATCCACTCTTGATACCAGAGTTCACAATGGAAAGCAGGATTCCAATGCATAGAATTGGGAGTGCCCTCTCACTTAAAAAGTGTCATTGAGTGAAAATGGAATTCCATTGGGAATGGTATTAAGTGTGAAAGGTATGGTTTCACTAGGAAAGGTTAATGAAGTAACCTAATGGACAACTAAGAAGTAATAGTATTTGATTCAAGAACGTTGTAGTAGAGTGATGGAATGTTTGAGCTACTTCATTCTCGGGTGTTGGAATGTTTCATAAAGGTAAAGTTGGATATGACTACCTAGGAGAGGCTAATGAAATAGAACACATTGGTTGGATTGCAGAATGGCCAAGTGAAACTTGGCTAGAAAGTGTTCAGACCAGGGAACCATAGTGCAGATGAGTAGAATGGGAGCACACAAGGAAACAAGGATCTGAAGGAGTTCAAGGACAACCAGCTACAACATAAATATATATATAAATAAGTGAATTAAAACAAAAATGCACTAGAGTGCATGAGGCATACAATGAAGTTAAAATGCATATGCATTAGTAGGCATGATGATAGTGTATGCTTGGTGCATATGGATGTGTAATTTTTGATATGTACATAACATGCTTGGATATGCATATACCATGCTTGCGAACTTAGAATAGTCTATTATTATGAAATAATGTTTGAGTATGACTAATGATGGATTATGTATTCAGTAAAAATGATATAGCAGGGTTAAAGATGTGGATGTTGTTGTTGCTCATGGTTTCCATCTAGGTGAAGACCCATGAGAGTGGCAGTAATGGTGATCAAAATGATGAAGGAGGAAGTCTGTGAGCTTCTACAAATATCAGTTGGTCAGATAGCAATAAGTAGGTTGATAACAACCAGACAGGTATGCATTTATTTTATGTTGATGCATACATGTTGAAGGGGATAAGGTAAGAATTCCCTCAACTAATTTCAATATTTAAATTGATACGTAATGGCCAAAGGCCTAGAGTATGCAAATGTTGTTGATGATAGAATGCATTTAGATAAAATGTTGGTTGCATATTATGTTATGACTGGTTATGGGATCATAACCGAGTTAATTCATGAGACATACTCCTTCTATAACAATGAATATCCATAGAGATAGTCACGTGTGAGACCATATTATGGTTGGATATGGAGGGGCTATAGCGCTATGTGAGTGATCAATGGTATCTATTGTATATCTGATGTTTGGATTGTAACCTCTTTGCCAACGCTGAAGAGCACTTAAGGATTATATTCTTGGTGTTGTGTTTGGGTGGAAAAGGAAGGTAACCAAATAGTTAGGCAAGCAGTAGGAAGTGTGTGGATGATGTGTTGATTCATTGGACAGACCTTCCAACTCATCATGGTGGAATGCATGACATAGTTATGTGGTATTATGTAGTCAATGCATGGATGCATTGTATATATGTGGCCATGGGTATTGGCACATTGATTGTTATTTTATTTAGTAATTAATTGTTGCATTACGAAAATCCTGTGGTGATGAAAATACGTAATGATGGATAGATGCATTATATTTAATATGAATACTAGTTGAAGGTGATTGGATTGTTGTTGTTACAATTCCAAGATCATTTTTTGAGCAATTAAAAATGTTACAAGTGATATTGCAGGAATCATTGAATGCATTGGGTGAATGCATGTATATATTATATAACATAGAAATGATTATGCCAACAACTAGAATGATGGGAGTATTTCTAACTCATGAAGTTGAAAACATTTCAGGATCTGTTAGATATTACAACAAGAAAGTCGCAGGTCAAAGAAGCTACATAATGATAAATTACATAAAAGCTTTGTTGAGGGGACATAGTGATAAAAATATTTCTGGATAGAAGAAAGAAAATATTGGATGATAATACATGTATAGGTAATGATGAGTTCATTCCAATTGATAGTTGGATTGATGGAAGTGATTGAATTGGAGTTGTAAACAATTCTAAGATCACTTTGTGATTTTGTTTTAAATCATTGCCACACACACACACACACACACACATATATTGTACATGAGATATTGACAATTTGTTTGGCTAAGGAATGTTGAAATTGAAAGAGGAAAGGGCCTTGGATATGGAAGTGTTGTAAGCCCATAAAGAAGACCAATGCCTATTGCTGCAAACAACCATATTGTTATGAGTAGAAGCTCATGTCTAGAAGTTTTATTTTTCCTATATAAAACAGTTTTGGGAATTATGATTTGATAATTACTGACGAATTGTTTTGGATGAATGTAAATTGAAGAAATTGTAGGTAGAATGATCTTGGATATGGAAGTGATGTAAGCCCATAAGGAAGAATAATATATACAGCTGTAGATCCAACCATTATGAGCAGAAATCTCATGCTTGGAAAAATTTGTTTTCCTGTATAAAAAAAATATTTGACATTTATGATTGGACATGGTTATAATGATATATCATGATGACTGCATGTGTATAATACAGATGGGATGTTGGATATGCAAGATGGAAAGGATGGAAAAGGCTATTGTTGGGACATGAGGACCATGTGGTAAGCCATGATCACCATAGAATATGTTGTGTTGTGGTAACACATGCCAGAGAGTCGCCTTGACTGTAAGACTCGTTAAAGTCTCTAGAAACATTCTTGTGAAAGAAAGCCTTGGTCAGGAAATATGGATTTCCTGAGAGACTGTATAGCAGAGAAGGGGATGTATGAGCCTGGGCCCGAAAGGTGAGTGACCACAAGGAAGATGAGACTTTGATAGCTTTTGATTGGGGTCATGCACACAATGGGTATGCCAAAGGAAAATTGTGAGCCAAGATAACGAAACAAGCATATGGATGCAGATCCATGAACCACACAAATAAGTATTGTATTGGATTGTGAAAATTTACTCTTACATTATGAGAAAGAATGAGAATTTTATGCACAAATTGTGAGCTGACATGATCGGTAATTTGAAATTTTGTAGGAAAACGATGAATGTTGAAGATCTAGAAAAGTACCAGACTATGAGAGAAAATAAGGTGATGTTGGAGCAACTAAATGACAAAGGCATGGAAGGAAGAAATTCCAATGGAATCGCTACAGCTGGGGTTCTAGAAGCCACAACTATAAAACTTTCTGGTTGAGTGCACTGGATCCTTGAAGAGAAGTGGAACAACATGAGGGACTGCATGGCAGAGAAAATGGGTTCATTTCTTGGGGTTGTGCAGGGATGAGAGGGAAGGAGAGCTTGTTGGTTGGAACTACTGCCAGAATTATAAATTTTGAAGATCATTATACATGTTTAGGGTCAGAATGCCCATGGATACATGTTTAATTTTAGGCCAGAGTGCCTATGTATATAATATCGTCTTGGATAGCCTGTGTGGATTAAGGTCAGAGGGCCTGGATTTGTAATGCTAATAACATTAGAATGGTGTTGTGCATCGAGGACAGTGCTAAAATAAGGGGAGGGGGATGTAACATCCCAGTTTTAACCCTTATGAACTATAATGTATTGTGTAATTGTGACTTAGGCTGGTGAGCCGGTAAAGTCAAAAAGGGGCCAGAGTGCCTAGGAAATGTAACACTTCATATACATTAATAAAATACATCGTTGGATGCAAGAAGGACAAGGAAAAAAGAGATAGGGAGCTATGATTCCACGAGAGAGGGGGATTGAGGGGATAAGTCTTTTATTATTTTATTTTACCCATAATTGATTTTATGAAGAAAAGGGGTTACATGATATTCTTGGGAGGGAGGGCATGTGGCTCTTGTCTTCATGTAATTTAAACATCCCTTGGGGGATGTTTTGGGTCTTCTTCGTCGTGCTTCCCCCGCTTCATCTTCTTCCCCTTGTTCTCTTTTTCTTCTTCCCCTTCACTCACTAATACTAGTTCATGTGCTCTTGGGATGAGCATGGAAACGAATGGCAAGAAGAGGAGAGACATTTTTGAATGGATGTACTGATTTACTGATCATTCCAGGATGGAATGGATGCCTGTGTGCATGAGCTTGATGGCATTTTGGATGGAATTGTCCATAGATGAGAGTCATTGGAGTTTCCAGTAGGGAGATTTCCTGACCAGTAGCACTGGAGCCTTGGAGAGAATGGAACAACCTCAGAGACTGCATGGCAGAGAAAGTTGTTCATTTCTTGGGGTTGTGCAGGTTGAGGGGGAAAGAGAGCTGGAAATTCAAATTTTTTGTGAGGTTGGAAAACTTGAGAGCTAGTTAGCCAACTATTGTGTGTTTTTAGATTTGGCCTAGGAATCGTCCTTGTGGATTCATAGCCTTGGCTTGAGGGTGACCTGCTGTTGATAGTAAATGAACAATAATGTCTATGGTTGGGAGGAACGTCCTTGGTCTGCAGCCAGTTGGTGAACGTTTACTTGCAAAGATAAGTGTTCTCTCTGTTATGTTTATTTTCGCTGTGTATTTAATTATCTCTGATATATGTGTTTGCACTCTTTTCGTCGCTGTGTGAGAAAAAAGTCAGTGCTTACATGCCTAGTTGGGCTCTGCTAGTCATGAC
>SNQJ01S0030073.1:95751-107311 GCA_010110895.2 Picea sitchensis
ATTAAAATTGAATCTGGAAAATTTGCTTTTGCTTGGTGGGAAATTTTCCGTGTCTCTTGGAAACAAAGGATCATATTATTCATAAGGTATTCATCTTGTAGAATGTCATCAATATGTGTGTGTAGATTATGTGTGTTCAAAATCACAATTGAAATTCTATTGCAATCTATAATTGCAATTTTCAAATAGTCTAATGTCCATGATGCATTCACAAACAATTGTTTCATTTCTGTCGACACTTTTTTATTGACACAGGTTTTTTGGTGTTTGCTTTTGGATCAGAAACGATGAATCCATAGTTTTCACTCATGATAAGGTTGTGTACACTAATCCATGTGTCCTAATGTTACTTGTATCAAATGAAAACATGTATAAATACAATCCCTATGCTCTGTGAATTGTTCTATCACAAGCTAGTTATATTGGAAATTATTTTCATATTGTAGTTTGGTTCTTTCATCTAGTGGATGGAAATGACTTTGCAATTAGAAATATTGGTGTCCAAGTTGGAGAAATATTTTTGTCATAATACTCTTGGCAATTTGTTCTTTGCAATTTTTCAACAATTGGATCAACAAATTCTATCTAGATGACATTTGATTATTTTTTCCCCTTTGAATAACATTTGAATGCTCCAACAACACAATTAACAAGGCCATATTCTATGTTGTAGTTTTTGGCATATATCTCAACTAGTAGATTTATTTTGAGTAGTATTTTTTATGGCAAGGTAGTTGTCTTGTCATAAGTTGAAAAATTTTGTTGACTAATTTCAACTTGGTCAAATGCTTCAAGAATTATCAATTCTTCATCTACTTGTGAAAGCATTTTTTTCATTATGTCTTTGTACATCTTTGTTTTTTGTAAAATAGTTATGAAAAATATGGATCTATTGGTGGTGATCTATAGCAATGGTTATTTATGTATTCTATGTCATCATTATACTTCTCGTTCAATCTCATTTTATTTAAAACTTTGTTAAAACCTTTGTCTTGTTGATGCATTGACATGTGCAACTGATAGCATTTTATTTTGTCTTGCCAAAATATATAAAAAAAAATATTCCTTTTTCACCATCAAATTTTCAAACATCAAAGAATCTTTGACAGGGTGCTTGATACAAGTTCCCACATAATATTATATCAACATTTCCAAAATATTTTGTTGGGTTGTGTTTTATTTCTCACAATCGTTTATCAATTTGATGCAAGAATGTAGAGCCAACAAGGAACACTTCATCCATTAGCATAATAGAAAGTTGTTCATAGTGTTTTGTATAAGTATCCAACTTTCCATTGCTTAGCGACGAGTATTATGATTTGTTAAAAGGCATGCAAAATGCATAGTTCAATGTGACACCTCTTGCATTAAATGTTGTGTTTCCTATGTAAGTTGTTATGATTCCTTTTGGATTAAGTGGGTCATATTCCATTATATTTCTATACATGTGAACAAGAGTTTGGAAAAGTGTGTTCACAACCAATGCCTTCCCAATGCTTGTGTCTCCTATAAAAAACAAATGTATTAGTTCATTTGGTGCCTTTTTATTTTTATTCAATATATATTTCACTATCGTTGCTTGTTCTTTGTTCAATTGTCTTCTCATATTATAGAATGCTATGTTGTCTAATATATGTGGTTGCTTTACAATATGGTAAGGTTTGTCAACTGATGTTCTTATTTTTTTCATGTTTTGAAAGTATTGGACGTCATTATCAATATCATATTCTTCATAATGCTTGATGGAAATTGATTGGTTCTCTTTAAATACATCTCTATTAAACATTTCATAATCTATAGCTTCAAGAATGTTTGATGCGTCATCAAGGTTACCCCATTCTTTACTTGTATACATGATTTTTTGTTCATTTTTTATGGTTTCTTTCAACTTCATGTAAGAATTATTCCAAGTTGAATATTGGTTCTTAAAAATGATTCCATCAAGTTTATATGGAACATATAGCATCAACTGTTCTCTACAAAAATTGTGAGGGTCTCTATGTTCATTGTACCTTATGTATCTAATGACATATGGCACATTATTGTTTCTTTGTTTCTTGCCTTTTTTTGTATAGATTGATGCAAATTCCGCTAAACATATATGTTCAATGTTTGGAGGACATTCTAAGTAGCAATCAATGATCGATCGATCGACATATTATGTCTTCTGAATTGTCTAGTTCTTGTTTTTTTTCCTCGGAAAAAATCGTAATTTTATTTCATATTTGAAAGAAAATTACATTTTGTAGATGCATGACCTCATGCATTTGTTGGGTTTAACCAAAGAGACTCCTTGGTTTCAAAAATTAAATTCCAAAAGGTATCTTCTAGGCTACATATTGTTGTCTTGCATACATAGCTATCCCACAAAATGTTGTTGCTTACAAAGTTTAACATAAAAAAATATATAATAGATATGGTTGCAGTTGATACTGTAGTAGAATAATTACGGAAAATTATCCATCCAATAAGTGCTTGTGAAAAATATGCAAAAATTAGTCACATAGTTGAAATGGTGTTCAGAGAAAATTGTTGAGACTATTGATGTTGTTCACCTATAAATGGCATGTGATAGTACTCATATATAGTGCCATTATTATCTTCTATTGTCAACCACTGCCCATGCTCCAATTGTAGCCCTGCTTTAGTCAATTGGTATGCTACCATATTCCTCTCCCTGAAAACATGATGAATATAAAAATTATCAAAAGAAGCCACAACTCTTTGAACTTCTTCAAGAATAGGAAGTAAGAGAATGTTGTGACATTGTTGTAATTTTCAGACCCATTTAACAACAATTTGAGAGTCACCAAAAATATGAATGAAATTTACATTTTTTTCTTTGCCAAAGAGGATAAGCAATTTTAGAGACATCATTTCAGCAAAGTTATTTGTCCCAGGGCCCAGCCCCATCCTGATTTTGAAATTCACATGATTCGACATATGCAGGACAACCCCACCACCATAGTTTTGGTTTTTATTTTGTATGAACCATCAAAGAAAACCCACGGCCTTCGATGATCCACTCTTTCTTCTTGAATTTCCCTTCTATTATCCCTTCCTTTTTCTTGTTGAAAATGTGCAAGTATGCTAATACATTTAGCAAAAATGACCTCAGAAGAGATATCTTTACTTGGAAAATTTGTGGAATTTATTTCTAGCCATGTACCCCAACAAACAAGGAGTGGGAGTGCTTTGATATTGTTGTTTGAATCATTTGAGCTCCAATACTTCTATGCCTCCTCCACCAGATTCCCTTTCCATGACATGAATTGAACCATCATCCTAGAGACCTCTTGCCAAACGAACTTGATGAAAGGACATAGCAGAAAAATTTGTACCCGAGATTCCTCTTCTACTTTGCAAAGAGAGCACCATCATGGACTTGCAATTTGTCTTTTTTTCGTAACCTCCTAGGTAGGTACTTTTTTAACCAACAAACACCACATAAATATTTTTTATTTGAGTGGACAAATTAACTTCCACAACCCTTTCCACCACCATTCTGGGTCCCTGAGGTGAAGGCCTATATTGAGATAGTGTTGGATATAACCCATTTTTGGAATATAAACTCTGAAGGGGTCCAGGGACCACACCAACTCCTACTCTCTGTCCATTGAACATATATGAGTTAGTTTCAAGGCCATGGTGTAATTTACCCATGTAATTTCATAACCTTCCTCCAGACCCAACTGCATATGGTTCTTCCATTCTTGTGACCAAATAAAAGTTTGAGTAGAATCCCCAATCTGATTTAGGTAGAAAACCCCTTTATCTTGTTGACTTGGAATCATGTTTTCTGGTAGAATATGTGCACCCCTGCTACCCGGACATGGATCCCTACCCAAACAAAATTTATTCCCTTTACCAATATGTCATGCCATACCATCCACTTTTACATCAAAGGAGGACACCAATTATTTCCATATAATTGAAGCCACGGGGTGCTTCTTTGACGAGATCCTTATCCATTCTTGAAGTGAGGAAGGACAAATGTATTTGTGAGTCACCACTTGGGTCCATAAATTATCTATGGATATTAACCTCCATACTAACTTTGCAGCCATGGAATTTGCAAATAGAAGGATATTCTTTAGGCCCCACCCTCCTAAAGATTTTGGAATATCAAGAGTGGACCATCTCACCCAAGGAAGGACTAGTTTTTCTCGTGTCCCTCCCCCCATAAATTTTGAACACAACTTCCTGATGTTTTATAGGATCCCTTTGGGAATCCATGCTAAGGAAATCCAGTAAACTGATGTAGCCTCCAACAAATATTTGACCAAGACGAACCTCCCTACTCGTGAAATCCATTTGTAGCTTCAATTATTTAATCTCTTGTCCAGTTTTGATAGCATCCACATCCAATCTATCTTCTTATAACTGTTGTGCTTTAGATGAAAGCCCAAATAATTCATTCCATAATCAAATTCCCTTACCTCGAAGGGGAAAATATTCATGTAGGCTTCTATCTCTTCCGTCTCCAAATTTTGAATTGACAACGTGGATTTCCCTTCATTGATCAACATCCCAATAGCACATCCTAAGAGTTCCAAGATGTCATGCAAATTTTTTGCATCCCCTCGAAGACCATTACAAAATATATTACATCATCTACAAATAAGACATGGGTGATTCAAAGATTTGGAGTTATAAAGATTCCACATATTATCTATTTATTTATTTTGTTTCCAAAGCCCTACTAAGATCTTCCGCCACTAGGAGGAAAAGTAGAGGTGATAGTGGACACCCCTGGCGTAGACCTATTTCAGCCCCAAAGAAAGGGGATGCAGACCCATTAATCAGGATGGCAAAGGAAGAAGTTGGAATACAACACATCACCCATCTGATGAAATCAACTTCAAATCCTAGATGGGTTAAGAGGAGCCTGATATAGAGCCAATTTACTCGGTCATAGGCTTTGGAAAGATCAATTTTGAGAACTGCCCCTTTTACTTTCTTAGTTTTCATGGAATTTAGTCCCTCCTATGCCACTTTGATGGATTCATGGGTTTGATGCCCCTCCAAAAATCTGAATTGCTCTTTGGAAATCGATGCAGAGAGAACCCCTTTAATTAGTCTAGCTATCACCTTTGCCACAATATTTTAGATACAATTGCAGAGGGAAATGGGCATGAATTAATCCATGCATTGTGGTGTGTTAGTATTTGGGATTAAGGCTATCAAGGTTGAATTTAGTGGAGCATGCATATGACCCTCTCTCTAGGATTCCTCCACCACGACCAATAAATCCTTACCAATTAAATCATAGAGGCCCAAGTAAAATTAAATGGTCCATCCATCCATCCTTGGGATTTTGGTTTTATGAAATATATGGAGCACTTCTTTGATTTCATCCTCTCTTACCTCCTCCATAATATCTCTATTAATTTCGTCATTTACAAACTATGGGAAAGGAAGAGCAAGGAGAAATATATTTGTTATGTTTGTGCCATAAGTTGCTTTGACCAAGTTCTGGAAATGACTCTTCCCCAACTGAGCCATATCCTTGAAGGAAGTTCCTCTCTTCCCATAGATTCTTTGAGGCACCAAATTGTATTCCTAATATTTTTTTCGTTAGAAAAATCCTGAAAAAACTTTGTATTTTAATCCCCACTTTTTAGCCAAGTTGCTCTGCCTTTTTGTCTATGGACCCCCTCTTGCTCCTCTAACAACTGCCTCTTTTTTTTATATAAGGACACCATAACCTCTTTAGAATCTGGAGTATTATAACCTTCTCCTTATAAATCATAAATTTCATGCAAGACTTCCTCTATATCCTTAACGGATGTCATCCCTATCCCTTTTTTCATTTTCCCATCGCACCACTTCCTTTTTTACCTGCTTAAGATTTGTAGAAAAATGGACCCTAACAGCTTCACTCCCTGCATAATTAAAAGGTTCCAAACACTCTTTGACTAGGGTTTAAAATCTCTCCTCCTTTTCCCATGCCGATTTGAATTTGAAAGGACTCATGGATTTTCTCAGACCCCCAACAATGTCAAAGAAAATAGGAGAGTGATTTTATTCACCTCCACTCCCTATCCACTTCCTATAAAACAAGGGATGATTCAAATTTTATTTGAGATAAAGAACCGGTCTAATCCCTTAGCAATAGTATCCTCTTATTTCTCCAGGAAGGGCATAATTTTAATGGGGAAAGATCAGAGAGGCATACCTCTGAGAGGATATGATGAAAAAAGTCTGTGAGAGGATTTGCACGTGCCCCAGACCTCTATTGTCCCTAATGATAAATTTAGATCTCGCCCAATAATCAAATTGTCGCTTAAAGGGTAATATTGTTGAGTCAGTGATTCCCATTAAGTAACCCTATCCTGATAAGGCCTGTAAATATTTAGGATTGTGAAAATCCTTCCCAATTCTACACAACAAACCTCCACTCCAAGACCTGACTCAAACCCATAAGAGTTAAGAATATTTACTTTGCTTATACTCCAACCAATTGTTTATCCTCTCAACCTCCCTCTTGCATCTAGACCTATGAAATACCAATGGGGGAAGAGGGATTCCAGAATGGTAGCGACAACCCCACTTTCCCCCATAGTTTCTTGCAACATCGAGATATCCGGTTGATGGGAAGCCACCAACCTTTTTAAGGAAAAAAAATTTGATGGGCTTGCCACACCCTTGCAGTTTAGAGACATAATTTTCATGGGGGAACTCCCTCTTGAGGCCTCATTGCTCTAAGTGCCTCAAAAATTGAGAGTTGTTTTCTTGTCGTCACGTCTGCCAAATCTTTGTTATGAGCCTTTGATAGAAAGGATTTATGACCTCTTCCCTTTAAGCCTGACACAACCCTAGGATTTTTTCCCAAACAAAGTTTTTCCATCCCCATAGAACTCATCACTTATCTATTTCTTAGGTTGTATACTATGGCTTCCCTCTCTGAATCCAAGGATGACTCCAATTCTTCAAGTAGCGAATTTGGGGAGATGATCACGAGATTAGTCACAGGTGGGGGAAATGTGGTAGGGGAAGTCAAGTCATTAGGATTTGAGGGGATTATGTAGTTAAGAGGGAGGGAAATATGTTGAAATGACCCTAGCCAGTCCTTAGCTAATACAAAAAGAGAATTTATCAGTATATCAATAGAATGAGAAGGCAAAATAGACGTACCCTAAAGGAAGAACTCCAATCGGTTCAGAGAAGCATTTGAGGTGCTTCCCTGAGGAAAAATTGAGACACCACAAGTGTTTGAGGACACCGAGACAATATGAGATGTAGTAATCCGATCATATGATGGAACCCCACAAGACTGTCTTTTTAGGGCCCTGAATTCCTCCTCTCAAGATTGATCTTTGCCTGCAATTTTTGAAGCAAATATTTCATGTGCCTCCTAACTATTTCATGTCGCAAAGGCTCCTCACTAGGCTTCCAGGGTCTAAGTGGTAGTGGAGATTTTCTCAAAATATGTCATTGTTTGTGACAACAACAATGAAAAGGGAATCCTTCGTAATCCAAACTCTGCTTGAAGGTATTTCCACTTGTCACAAGTTCCAAATCCTCCACCAAGCCTTCCTGCAGGTTTATCTATATTAGTATGTGCTCCACCACATAATCATATGAAGAAAAGAAAGACATGTATGCATCCAGAAAGGTGCCTAAGGTATTCCCAATCATTTTAAAGATCTTATTTATCTAGAATTCCAATGGGAGATAAGGGAGACAGACCCATATGGTACGACATCCAAACGCTCATTTCCTGTGTCAAACAAAGGACACCAAAACTTGAAGAAGATTGGATTTGATTCCACATTCCATGGAGAATTGAGGGCCCAAAGTGCATCCTTAGACTTTAAAAATTTGAATACAAACCATCCCTGAGCAATAATGTTTACCATCGAAACATACCCTAGATGTCTCGTCTAAAGGGAAGCAACCCAATCCTTTAGGGTTTTTGTGCTAAAACAACGACCCCAATCATTTCCTACCACTTTCGTGGAAGAAATATACAAAATATATGTCATTGTGATGTACTCTCCCAAGATCAATCTTTCCAGAGAACTCTTTGGCCTAACACACTTATGTTTCTTCTTGTGGGCCCTAACTGGTTATGATTGAGCACTTAGTTGAGCCTTTGTCCCACCTGGAGAGAGATCCCCTGGAATACCAGGAGGAATCCTCGATTATGTCCAAATAATGGTTGGTCCTTTCCGCTAAGAGCGGGCCAGAAGAGAGTCTGTGAACTCAAAAAGAAAAAAAAGGATCCTAAAAACCCCTTTGAGGGATATTGAAACCTACTGGCATATTTGACGTAGACAACCCAGAAAGAGGATTCCACTCTGAAGAAGAAAAATATAACATGTCTCCTCTATTGAGAAACCTTATATCTCCATGGCTTTGTTGCCCCAACTCCCAGAGTTCCTCTGCCAAATGTGCTTCTTCCCATGAAGAGAAAAGGTAAACTTGCAACGTTTCCCTGGTCGGAAAAATCCCCCTTATATTCGAACCCAATCCATATTTGATATCAACATCAAAAAAGGAGAAAGGCGAGGTGGTCCCAGTGAAAAGAGGAAACTCCAATGCCAAAATCAACGAAGATACAACCCCTATTGACAAACCTAAACTTATGTCGGACCGTAACAGAGACATGTCGGGGCTAGGGATTGTTCAGATGTCAGCTGACAACCCCCATATATCAACTCCCTCCATCGTATCCAAGTTGTAGTCAATAAGCTCCTCCTCCTCCTCCCAACCATCAACAAATTGTTGTATACTCACTCCTTAACCACCTGCAAACTAAAAGAAAAATCCCACCAGCTACTGTGGCTCAACCCTTTCCTGAATTAGGGTTTTCATAGTATGTCCCCATCCCTTCTAAACTCAATTGTCTAGTTCTTTTTGTAGGTATTTTGGATTTTTTAGAGTAAATGAATTTTGATCTTTAATGTAGTATTAATAAATATACATTTCCTTGACGTTGTGTTCAAACATAGATACAAAACAATATACACATCTTGTTATGAAGACATTTGTTGCAAGTTTAACAAATCTTTTCCAAGTCTGCTTATTGTCTATACAACATTGTAAATGTGGATGAACCTGCACGGATAAGATCTAGCTAGAAAAAATACATACACAGTTTGCAGAGAAATGAGAAAAGAGAGAAACAATGGAAGAATTCTATTAACCAAATGAATGAATGATAATTTACACATGGTGTACTCTGTATAACTCAACTAATGCACACTGGAGGAGAATCCATTGTTCTATAGTGGTGGTCTAGAGTGATCTAGACAAACACTGACAGTTACGGGAGTAAATTGCCACTTGGTTTGAGTTAACTAGTCTCTCAGTCTTCAGTTAACTAACTGAAACAAAGTGAAGTGAAGAGGATATCAGGGAATCATGAGTAATGCACTAGTATGGTGATAATCCCAAGGACAATGCACAATATTTGGTGATGATCCCAATGTTGCATGATGATGAAACCAATGTGGCATCTAGACTCCACTGAATTGATCAAACTAAAGTGTGATCTGAAGAGAATATTCTCCTAGAATGTAGGAAAAGGAATATTCTCCCTAAACTATAGGATATTGAATAATGACTAATAAACATAGGGAAAATCTTAGGAAAAAGAAATCCTAGGGGTGTGTGAAGTATCTCCAACAAACATCGATATTCGTTTTTTGGCATTCCTCTCTTATATGCTTAAATGTCGTTGTAATTGTTTTATCATTTTTTTTCGTGTCAGAGCTATAATATATAGTTGTTGCATATGAATCAAGTATGAATTGAGAATTTGTGTTTACATTCCAAATTCTTAGAATATGATGACAAAAACTATTAATCCATGTGTCTAGTGGCCTTCTCTGTAGTAAAATTGTTGTTCGATGTAAACTGCATTTAATTGCGTTTATGTATTCATCTTCTATTAAACCCAAGTTGTCTAAAAAGTTATCAAACATATATATTTTACTTTATTTGGCATTCTCTAGAATGTCAAAATTCAATTTTACAGTTTTCTTTGTTGTATCATTGTTAAATTTTTTTGGTTTGAGTATTCTTGTTTTTCTTGTTGGAGGAACGGGAAAATTGAACCTATAGTGAACATTTTTATTTTTCCTACAAGCTCTTGTGTGACGATGATGTTGAATTGTTTTAAGATCATTTGTAAGTAATCTTGAATCAAAGGACAAATATCTATCTACAAAGTTATTTATTTCAACATTTGTATTTCTTCCAGATATCGATGCATTTTTTTATCCATAATAGTCCATGGTCATGTTGACTTCCTCTATTTATTTTTCCTTGAAAAAAAATTGTAGCTTCTATAAAGATAAATAAGTTACAATTATTATGTGCTTATGGGCTTTCCTAAAATATCATCATAAAAGTATAGGGGTACAAAACCCAATCAAAGAAAAACAATAATGTGGAATCCATAAGGATTCCCTGCAATGCAATCTCGGGGGCTCATAAAAAAGAGTAGTAAAACCAGTTCTATCTATCATCTAACATAATATAAAATCCTAATAAATTCATATGAAGTTTGTGTTGATGTTTTGGTAGCAGCGGTAGGTATTCCCTCCTAGACAACCTTTCTTAGATAAGAATAAGATTCCATAAGTCAAAGGAATACCATTGAACAATTGAAGAACACCATGGAAGAGAAGTAGAAGTAGTCCCAGAGGAAGGAATAAAGCAGAAATGGAATTCCCAAGAAGAGAAGTTAGCCCCAGCTAAAGTGACTTAAAGACTATAAATAAGGTGACGTCTTGCTCATTTGTTCACTCACTCACTCACTCAACTATATCACTCAAGAAGGAGGTGCAATTATAAGGCAAGGATAATACACAATGACTACAACATCTGGGGTTCTTAGTTATTCTTGGTGGTTTCTCTTGTGCGATATCTCTGGGAGAGGTGCGCTAGCCTTGTGTGGTGTTGTAGGTGCAATTGTATGACCCTACTAGGGTTTGACAAGGAGAAAGAGATAATTTATTGTATCAGGGTTTCTTCATTATCAATTTTTCTCTTGTGAAGAAGAGCTTGTTCATGGTTGGTTTGTATTATCATAAATAATCTATCTAAGAAAGGTTGGTGGGTTTTTTTTTTTTCGAGTTTAGGGTTTTTCCATAATAAGTCTTTGTGACTCCTTGTGATTGTTTTATGCTGCGTATATTTTCAGTATATGGTTGCTTGTAACATACCCAGCCACCCATAGGCTGGGCTATGCCACTTAAATAGGCTGCAACACACCCAGCCACCAGCGGGTGGGGCACGCTCCAGTCCCAAGACTCAATTCTCTGAACGGATCTCAAATTCTAACAACATTTAATCCAAAAAAAATCATGAAAGAACCAGATGAATTAATCAAGATCCATTCCACATCATAAAAGAGATAAACAACGTGACATGCACAACAAAAAGCCAGCAAACATGCACATTAAAAATACATATTGTTATCACTGAAATTTCATCCGCACAAGGCGACAAGAACTCCGCATCATCAACACAGAAAAACAGTCATTCATGGCACAAGGATTAATTCCACAGCACAGCAAAAGGGTCAAAACTATACAAAATGGCCAAA
>SNQJ01S0030073.1:111118-127023 GCA_010110895.2 Picea sitchensis
AGAAAATCTAAACATGAGGGAAACCCGATATTTTGTCTTGGATGACCGTGAAGGAATAAGGTTGGTAGTAAGTCGGGCATCGAATCTTTGCAGGATCATCGGATAAGGAATCAAACAGGAAATCCATGCACTTGTTGAGGAGACTCTCGCTATACATCTACTAGGCTAGGTCCCTCCTCATCTAGAAAATGAGGGCCAGGTGTTCCTTTGTGATCCTGCACGATTTGGGCGAGGTGTGGCTGTCCAAGACTTGTTGCATTGGCACTTTGGGTGAGTCATGTCCTTCTCTTTCATACCAGAATTCACCCCAATTGATTTTTGGGTCTGTCGTGTTGGGGTCGGTGGAATTTTTACAGTAATCTGGCAACCGAGGAGGAAGATCCTTCTCTACCAGACAACCTATCATGACCAACTCATTCCTAAATAAAACAATCATGGTGGCTTAGAGGAGTTTAGACCTATATCGCTTTGTAATTGCATCTACAAAATTATCTCAAGATCATTGCTATAAGGGTGAAGGTGCTACTATCAAAAACAAACTCTCAAGAACAATTTGGTTTCTTGGTTAGGAGTAAAATTCATGAAGATGTGGTGGTAGCTCAAGAAGCATTTCATTCTATAAATGTTAAAAAACTCTCTACAATCGTGATCAAGGTAGATTTATCCAAAACCTATGACAAAGTGAGTTGGCTCTACTTGTGCCTTATGTTGATTCATTTAGGTTTCAATCTACAATTTGTTCATTGGGTAATCACTTGTGTCTCATTGGTATCATTTTTTGTGTTGATTAATGACTCAACCTAATGTTTTTTTAGGCCAAGGTGTGGTTTGATGCAATCGTGACCACTATCACCTCTAATATTTCTTCTTATGGAAAAAGGGACTTAACATGGAACTCATGGAGGCTTTAAAGTGGTACTATAAAGTCATTAAAGTGAGGAATGCCCTGTATCTCTCACATTTGCTATTTGTTGGCGATATCCTACTATTTACTGATGGATCTTGTAGGGATGCATTAGTTGGTTGGAGTATAAATAATGTAGATGCCTTTGCAAAATATTTGGTAGCTAAAAATGTTTGGAGGATCAATGAAGGGAAGGGATTGTGGTGTAAGGTGGTATACCATAAGTGTATTGAACCTCTTTCTGTGGAAGAATGGATCATAACTCTTGTCAAATCTGTTATCACCTAAAAATGGTTCACTTATATTAAGTTCATGAGCTTACCAGAATACATCAAACAAATGTTTTATACTTCCACCACCACATTCCACCTCCATTATACCTTAGGAAACATCCCTCAAAATTAAATGCTAAAAAATACCCAACTCACTTTTTACCCCTAAAAGCTATGTTGGCCAATGCCAAAAATACCCCCAAAAACTAAATTGGACTATAAAATATTCATTTTTGAATATTTATGCCCGGAACTTTCTAGAAAGGAAAAATAACTAAAAGTGGATTTATCTAAATGTCAAAAGGAGGAGGTCTTGGAGCCACTATCTTCAAGAATATCCTTCACATGTTTATTATTATTGATTCCATTAGGTAATTGAGTTTATTCACATTCTTTTAAATATGTCTACTTTATTTTGCAGTTGTAATGTTCTTTCTTTCTTTTAGTCATATGGTAGATTAGGGTTTATATGTTGTGGATCTACTTTTAAAGTGTAGTTTTTATGATTTTACCCTTCATTTATTCATATCTAGGTCACAACTCTTAGATATAGAAATTTTCTAACCCTTGACACATATTTCTACCAACAAAATATTTGCTAAATGTCTCCTTCATATGGAAGGCAATTGTTCTATCCTCCCCCTTATAGGAAATTGATCATTTTGGAAGGGTGGTAATGGGACTAGAATGAAGCTAGGGGAGGATTCTTGGGTGGGGTGTGGAGAGAAATATATTCTTCCTATAAACATGGTATTTTCCCTTAGATATAGGGTGATGATTTTCCTATCTCAAGTGGCAAACCCAGATTCAACTAAAGTTTGGAGGAAAGGTTGGATAGCTTCGAATAAGCTTGGATTAAATGATTTTGAAGGTCATATGTGGAATGATTATTTGGAAATAGTAAGGAGTAGTCATGCAAGGATAAAATATTAGGGAAATGAGTTGGCTTGGTCTTGGAATCCAATTGGTGGTAGATATGCTCCTAAGTTGTGATATAAGATGATAAGTGAAGAGAAAGGTATCCTAGAGGAGTGGTGGTTACAAAAATATGGAAATTTAAATGCCCTATGAAAGAAGAGATATGTATGTGGCTTGTTATTAGGGATAGATTTATAACATGGGATTTCATGAGGAAAAGTTGGCAGTCTCATGGAATATGTTCTTTGTGTAAGGTATGTGAGGAATCTTGCTCACACTTGTTTATTTATTGTTCTTGTATTGGATATGCATACAAATCTGACATTACAAGTTCAACTTTGTTATTGACTCCGTTTTTTGTTGCAATAATGTCTATGTTTCTCTCTATACAAGAAAGGACACCATGGACAAAGTAGCATTAAAATTGAATCTGGAAAATTTTCGTTTGCTTGGTGGGAAATTTTCCGTGTCTCTTGGAAACAAAGGATCATATTATTCATAAGGTATTCATCTTGTAGAATGTCATCAATATGTGTGTGTAGATTATGTGTGTTCAAAATAACAATTGAAATTCTATTGCAATCTGTAATTGCAATTTTCAAATAGTCTAATGTCCATGATGCATTCACAAACAACTATTTCATTTCTGTCGACACTTTTTTATTGACACAAAGGTTTTTTGGTGTTTTCTTTTGGATCAGAAACAATGAATCCATAGTTTTCACTCGTGATAAGGTTGTGTACACTAATCCATGTGTCCTAATGTTACTTGGATCAAATGAAAACATGTATAAAGACAATCCCTATGCTCTGTGAATTGTTCTATCACAAGCTAGTTATATTGGAAATTATTTTCGTATTGTAGGTTGGTTCTTTCATCTAGTGGATGGAAATGACTTTGCAATTAGAAATATTGGTGTCCAAATTGGAGAAATATTTTTGTCATAATACTCTTAGCAATTTGTTCTTTGCAATTTTTCAACAATTGGATCAACAAATTCTATCTAGATGACATTTGATTCTTTTTTCCCCTTTGAATAACATTTGAATGCTCTAACAACACAATTAACAAGGCCATATTCTATGTTGTAGTTTTTGGCATATATCTCAACTAGTAGATTTCTTTTGAGTAGTATTTTTGATGGCAAGGTAGTTGTCTGGTCATAAGTTGAAAATTTTTGTTGACTAATTTCAACTTGGTCAAATGCTTCAAGAATTATCAATTCTTCATCTACTTGTGAAAGCATTTTTTTCATTATGTCTTTGTACATCTTTGTTTTTTTGTAAAATAGGTATGAAAAATGTGGATCTATTGGTGGTGATCTATAGCAGTGGTTATTTATGTATTCTATGTCATCATTATACTACTCGTTCAATCTCATTTTGTTTAAAACTTTGATAAAATCTTTGTCTTGTTGACGCATTGACATGTGCAACTGATAGCATTTTATTTTGTCTTGCCAAAATATATAAAAAACAAAATTCCTTGTTCACCATCGAAATTTCAAACATCAAAGAATCTTTGACAGGGTGCTTGATACAAGTTCCCACATAATATTATATCAACATTTCCAAAATATTTTGTTGGGTTGTGTTTTATTTCTCACAATCATTTATCAATTTGATGCAGGAATGTAGAGCCAACAAGGAACACTTCATCAATTAGAATAATAGAAAGTTGTTCGTAGTGTTTTGTATAAGTATCCAACTTTCCATTGCTTAGCGACAAGTATTATGATTTGTTAAAAGGCATGCAAAATGCATAGTTCAATGTGACACCTCTTGCATTAAATGTTGTGTTTCCTGTGTAAGTTGTTATGATTCCTTTTGTATTAAGTGGGTCATATTCCATTATATTTCTATACATGTGAACAAGAGTTTGGAAAAGTGTGTTCACAACAAATGCCTTCCCAATGCTTGCATCTCCTATAAAAAACAAATGCATTAGTTCATTTGGTGCCTTTTTATTTTTAGTCAATATATATTTCACTATCGTTGCTTGTTCTTTGTTCAATTGTCTACTATCGTTGCTTGTTCTTTGTTCAATTGTCTTTTCATATTATAGAATGCTATGTTGTCTAATATATGTGGTCACTTTACAATATGGTAAGGTCTGTCAAGTGATGTTCTTATTTTTTTCATGTTTTGAAAGTATTGGACGTCATTATCAATATCATATTCTTCATAATTTTTGATGGAAATTGATTGGTTCTCTTTAAATACATCTCTATTAAACATTTTAATATATAGCTTCAAGAATGTTTGATGCATCATCAAGGTTACCCCATTCTTTACTTGTATACATGATTTTTTTTCATTTTTTATGGTTTCTTTCAACTTCATGTAAGAATTATTCCAAGTTGAATATTGGTTCTTAAAAATGATTCCATCAAGTCTATATGGAACATATAGCATCAATTGTTCTCTACAAAAATTGTGAGGGTCTCTATGTTCATTGTACCTTACGTATCTAATGACATATGGCACATTATTGTTTCTTTGTTTCTTGCCTTTTTTTGTATAGATTGATGCAAATTTCGCTAAACATATATGTTCAATGTTTGGAGGACATTCTAAGTAGCAATCAATGATCGATTGACATATTATGTCTTCTGAATTGTCTAGTTCTTGTTTTTTTTTCCTCAGAAAAAATCGTAATTTTATTTCATATTTGAAAGAAAATTACATTTTGTAGATGCATGACCTCATGCATTTGCTGGGTTTAACCAAAGAGACTCCTTGGTTTCAAAAATTAAATTCCAAAAGGTATCTTCTAGGCTACATATTGTTGTCTTGCATACATAGTTATCCCACAAAATGTTGTTGCTTACAAAGTTTAACATAAAAATATATATAATAGATATGGTTGCAACTGATACTGTAGTAGAATAATTACGGAAAATTGTCCATCCAATAATTGCTTGTGAAAATATGCAAAAATTAGTCACATAGTTGAAATGTTGTTCAGAGAAAATTGTTGAGACTATTGATGTTGTTCACCTATAAATGGCATGTGATAGTACTCATATATAGTGCCATTATTATCTTCTATTATCAACCACTGCCCATGCTCCAATTGTAGCCCTGCTTTAGTCAATTGGTATGCTACCATATTCCTCTCCCTAAAAGCATGATGAATATCAAAATTATCAAAAGAAGCCACAACTCTTTGAACTTCTTCAAGAATAGGAAGCAAGAGAATGTTGTGACATTGTTGTAATTTTCAGACCCATTTAACAACAATTTGAGAGTCACCAAAAATATGAATGAACTTTACATTTTTTCTTTGCCAAAGAGGATAAGCAATTTTAGAGACATCATTTCAGCAAAGTTATTTGTCCCAGGGCCTAGCCCCATCCTGATTTTGAAATTCACATGATTCGACATATGCAAGACAACCCCACCACCACAGTTTTGGTTTCTATTTTGTATGAACCATCAAAGAAAACCCAGGGCCTTCGATGATCCACTCTTTCTTCTTGAATTTCCCTTCTATTATCCCTTCCTTTTTCTTGTTGAAAATGTGCAAGTTTGCTAATACATTTAGCAAAAATGACCTCAGAATAGATATCTTTACTTGAAAATTTGTGGAATTTATTTCTAGCCATGTAACCCAACAAACAAGGAGTGGGAGTGCTCTGATATTGTTGTTTGAATCAATTGAGCTCCAATACTTCTATGCCTCCTCCACCAGCTTCCCTTTCCATGACATGAATTGAACCATCATCCTAGAGACCGCTTGCCAAACGAACTTGATGAAAGGACATAGCAGAAAAATGTGTACCTAAGATTCCTCTTCTACTTTGCAAAGAGAGCACCATCATGGACTTGCAATTTGTCTTTTTTTTGTAACCTCCTAGGTAGGTACTTTTTTAACCAACAAACACCACATAAATATTTTTTATTTGAGTGGACAAATGAACTTCCACAACCCTTTCCACCACCATTTTGGGTCCCTGAGGTGAAGGCCTATATTGAGATAGAGATGGATATAACCCATTTTTGGAGTATAAACTCCGAAGGGGTCCAGGGACCACACCAACTCCTACTCTCTGTCCATTGAACATATATGAATTAGTTTCAAGGCCATGGTGTAATTTACCCATGTAATTTCATAACCTTCCTCCAGACCCAACTGCATATGGTTCTTCCATTCCTGTGACCAAATAAAAGTTTGAGTAGAATCCCCAATCTGATTTAGGTAGAAAACCCCTTTATCTTGTTGACTTGGAATCATGTTTTCTGGTAGAATATGTGCACCCCCACTACCCGGACATGGATCCCTACCCAAACAAACTTTATTCCCTTTACCAATATGTCATGCTATACCATCCACTTTTACATCAAAGGAGGACACCAATGCTTTCCATATAATTGAATCCACAGGGTGCTTCTTTGACGAGATCCTTATCCATTCTTGAAGTGAGGAAGGACAGATGTATTTGTGAGTCACCACTTGGGTCCATAAATTATCTATGGATATTAACCTCCATACTGACTTTGCAGCCATGGAATTTGCAAATAGAAGGATATTCTTTAGGCCCCACCCTCCTAAAGATTTTGGAATATCAAGAGTGGACCATCTCACCCAAGGAAGGACTAGTTTTTCTTGTGTCCCTCCCCCCATAAATTTTGAACACAACTTCCTGATGTTTTATAGGATCCCTTTGGGAATCCATGCTAAGGAAATCCAGTAAACTGGTGTAGCCTCCAACAAAT
The DNA here is from genome assembly GCA_010110895.2 of Picea sitchensis. Classification (NCBI taxonomy): domain Eukaryota; kingdom Viridiplantae; phylum Streptophyta; class Pinopsida; order Pinales; family Pinaceae; genus Picea; species Picea sitchensis. The sequence goes on from SNQJ01S0030073.1 coordinate 117,932, forward strand.
ATTTGACCAAGACCAACCTCCCTTCTCGTGAAATCTATTTGTAGCTTCAATTGTTTAATCTCTTGTCCAGTTTTGATAGCATCCACATCCAATCTATCTTCTTATAACTGTTGTGCTTTAGATGAAAGCCCAAATAATTCATTCCATCATCAAATTCCCTTACCTCGAAGGGGAAAAGATTCATGTAGGCTTCTATCTCTTCCATCTCCAAATTTTGAATTGACAACGTGGATTTCCCTTCATTGATCAACATCCCAATAGCACATCCTAAGAATTCCAAGATGTCATGCAAATTTTCTGCATCCCCTCGAATACCATTACAAAATATATTACATCATCTACAAATAAGACGTGGGTGATTCAAAGATTTGGAGTTATAAAGATTCCACATATTATCTATTTATTTTTTTTGTTTCCAAATCCCTACTAAGATCTTCCGCCACTAGGAGGAAGAGCAGAGGTGATAGTGGACACCCCTGGCATAGACCTATTTCAGCCCCAAAGAAAGGGGATGCAGACCCATTAATCAGGATGGCAAAGGAAGTAGTTGGAATACAACACATCACCCATCTAATGAAATCAACTTCAAATCCTAGATGGGTTAAGAGGAGCCTGATATAGAGCCAATTTACTCAATCATAAGCTTTGGAAAGATCAATTTTGAGAACTGTCCCTTTTACTTTCTTAGTTTTCATGGAATTTAGTCCCTCCTATGCCACTTCGATGGCTTCATGGGTTTGATGCCCCTCCAAAAATATGAATTTCTCTTTGGAAATCGATGCAGAGAGAACCCCTTTAATTATTCTAGCTATCACCTTTGACACAATATTTTAGATACAATTGTAGAGGGAAATGGGCATGAATTCATCCATGCATTGTGGTGTGTCAGTATTTGGGATTAAGGCTATCAAGGTTGAATTTAGTGGAGCATGCATATGACCCTCTCTCCAGGATTCTTACACCACGACCAATAAATCCTTACCAATTAAATCATAGAGGCCCAAGTAAAATTCAATGGTCCTTCCATCCATCCTTGGGATTTTGTTTTTATGAAATATATGGAGCACTTCTTTGATTTCATCCTCTCTTACCTCCTCCATAATATCTCTGTTAATTTCTTCATTTACAAACTGTGGGAAAGGAAGAGCAAGGAGAAATATCTTTGTTATGTTTGTGCCATAAGTTGCTTTGACCAAGTTCTGGAAATGACTCTTCCCCAACTGAGCCATATCCTTGAAAGAAGTTCCTCTCTTCCCATAGATTCTTTGAGGCACCAAATTGTATTCCTAATATTTTTTTCATTAGAAAAATCCTGAAAAAACTTTGTATTTTAATCCCCACTTTTTAGCCAAGTTGCTCTACTTTTTTGTCTATGGACCCCCTCCCGCTCCTCTAACAACTGCCTCTTTTTTTTTATAAGGACACCATAACCTCTTTAGAATCTGGAGTATTATAACCTTCTCCTTATAAATGATAAATTTCATGTAAGACTTCCTTTATCTCCTTAAGGGATGTCATCCCCATCCCTTTTTTCATTTTCCCATTGCACCACTTCCTTTTTTACCTACATAAGATTTGTAGAAAAATGGACCCTAACAGCTTCACTCCCTACAGAATTAAAAGGTTCCAGAAAGGTGCCTAAGGTATTCCCAATCATTTTAAAGATCTTTTTTTATCTAGAATTCCAATGGGAGACAAGGGAGACAGACCCATATGGTAAAACATCCAAACGCTCATTTCCTGCATCAAACAAAGGACACGACAACTTGAAGAAGATTGGATTTGATTCCACACTCCATGGAGAATTGAGGGCCCAAAGTGCATCCTTAGACTTTGAAAATTTGAATACAAACCATCCCTGAGCAATAATGTTTACCATCAAAACATACCCTAGACGTCTCGTCTAAAGGGAAGCAACCCAATCCTTTAGGGTTTTTTCCCTAAAACAACGACCCCAATCATTTTCTACCACTTTTGTGGAAGAAATATACAAAATCTATGCCATTGTGATGTTCTCTCCCAAGATCAATCTTTCCAGAGCGCTCTTTGGCCTAACACACTTATTTTTCTGCTTGTGGGCCCTAACTGGTTATGATTGAGCACTTAGTTGAGCCTTTGTCCCACTTGGAGAGAGATCCCCTGAAATACCAAGAGGAATCCCTGATTATGTCCCAATAATGGTTGGTCCTTTCCTCTAAGAGCGGACCAGAAGAGAGTTTATGAACTCAAAAATAAAAAAAAGGATCCTAAAAACCCCTTTGAGGGATATTGAAACCTCCTGGCATATTTGACGTAGACAACCCAGAAAGAGGATTCCAGTTTGAAGAAGAAAAATATAACATATCTCCTCTATTGAGAAACCCTATATCTCCATGGCTTTGTTGCCCCAACTCCCAGAATTCATCTGCCAAATGTGCTTCTTCCCATGAAGAGAAAGGGTAAACTTGCAACGTTTCCCCGGCTGGAAAAATCCCCCTTATATTCGAACCCAATCCATCTTTGATATCAACATCAAAAAAGGAGAAAGGCGAGGTGGTCCCAGTGAAAAGAGGAAACCCCAATGCCAAAATCAACGAAGATACAACCCCTAATGACAAACCTAAAATGATGTCGGATCATAACAGAGACGTGTCGGGGCTAGGGATTGTTCAAATGTCAGCTGGCAACCCCCATATATCAACTCCCTCCATCGTATCCAAGTTATAGTCAATAAGCTCCTCCCCCTCCTCCCAACCATCAACAGAATGTTGTATACTCACTCCTTAACCACCTGCAAACTAAAAGAAAAATCCCACCAGCTATTGTGGCTCAACCCTTTCCCGACTTAGGGTTTTCATAGTATGTCCCCATCCCTTCTAAACTCAATTGTCTAGTTCTTTTTGTAGGTATTTTGAATTTTTTAGAGTAAATGAATTTTGATCTTTGGGTGAAGTATTAATAAATATACATTTCCTTGACGTTGTGTTCAAACATAGATACAAAACAATATACACATCTTGTTATGAAGACATTTGTTGCAAGTTTAATAAATCTTTTCCAAGTCTTCTTATTGTCTATACAAAATTGTAAATGTGGATGAACCTGCACGGATAAGATCTAGCTAGCAAAAATACATACACAGTTTGTAGAGAAATGAGAAAAGAGAGAAACAATGGAAGAATTCTATTAACCAAATGAATGAATGATAATTTACACATGGTATACTCTGTATAACTCAACTAATGCACACTGGAGGAGAATCCATTGTGCTATAGTGGTGGTCTAGAGTGATCTAGACAAACACCGACAGTTACGAGAGTAAACTGCCACTTGGTTTGAGTTAACTAGTCTCTTAGTCTTCAGTTAACTGACTGAAACAAAGTGAAGTGAGGAGGATATCAGGGAATCATGAGTAATGCGCTAGTATGGTGATAATCCCAAGGACAATGCACAATAGTTGGTGATGATCCCAATGTTGCATGATGATGAAACCAATGTGGCATCTAGACTCCACTGAATTGATCAAACTAAAGTGTGAACTGAAGAGAATATTCTGCTAGAATGTAGGAAAAGGAATATTCTCCCTAAATTATAGGATACTGAATAATGACTAATAAACATAGGGAAAATATTAGGAAAAATAAATCCTAGGGGTGTGTGAAGTATCTCCAATAAACATCGATATTCATTTTTTGGCATTCCTCTCGTATATGCTTAAATGTCGTTGTAATTGTTTTATCAATTTTTTTCGTGTAAGAGTTGTAATATATAGTTGTTGCATATGAATCAAGTATGAATTGAGAATTTGTGTTTACATTCCAAATTCTTAGAATATGATGACAAAAACTATTAATCCATGTGTCTAGTGACCTTCTCTGTAGTAAAATTGTTGTTTGATGTAAACTGCATTTAATTGCGTTGATGTATTCATCTTCTATTAAACCCAAGTTGTCTAAAAAGTTATCAAACATATATATTTTACTGTATTTGGCATGCTCTAGAGTGTCAAAATTCAATTTTATAGTTTTCTTTGTTGTATCATTGTTAATTTTTTTTGGTTTGAGTATTCTTGTTTTTCTTGTTGGAGGAATGGGAAAATTGAACCTATAGTGAACATTTTTATTTTTCCTACAAGCTCTTGTGTGACGATGATGTTGAATTGTTTTAAGATCATTTGTCAGTACTCTTGAATCAAAGGACAAATATCTATCTACAAAGTTATTTATTTCAACATTTGTATTTCTTCCAGATATCGATGCATTTTTTTATCCATAATAGTCCATGGTCATGTTGACTTCCTCTATTTATTTTTCCTTGAAAAAAAATTGTAGCTTCTATAAAGATAAAGAAGTTACAATTATGATGTGCTTATGGGATTTCCAAAACTATCATCATAAAAGTATAGGGGTACAAAACCCAATCAAAGAAAAACAATAATGTGGAATCCATAAGGATTCCCTGCAATCCAGTCTCGGGGGCTCATAAAAAAGAGTAGTAAAACCAGTTCTATCTATCATCTAACATAATATAAAATCCTAATAAATTCATATGAAGTTTGTGTTGATGTTTTTGTAGCAGCGGGAGGCATTCCCTCCTAGACAACCTTTCTTAGAGAAGAATAAGATTCCATAAGTCAAAGGAATACCATTGAACAATTGAAGAACACCATGGAAGAGAAGTAAAAGTAGTCCCACAAAAAGGAATAAAGCAGAAATGGAATTCCCAAGAAGAGAATTTAGCCCCAGCTAAAGTGACTTAAAGACTATAAATAAGGTGACGTCTTGCTCATTTGTTCACTCACTCACTCACTCAACTATATCACTCAAGAAGGAGGTGCAATTCTAAGGCAAGGATAATACACAACGACTACAACATCTGGGGTTCTTGGTTATTCTTGGTGGTTTCTCTTGTGCGATATCTCTGGGAGAGGTGCGCTAGCCTTGTGTGGTGTTGTAGGTGAAATTGTATGACCCTAATAGGGTTTGACAAGGAGAAAGAGATAATTTATTGTATCAGGGTTTCTTCATTATCAATTTTTCTCTTGTGAAGAAGAGCTTGTTCATGGTTGATTTGTATTGTTCATGGTTGGTGGGTTTTTTTTTTTTTTTCACGAGTTTAGGGTTTTCCCATAATAAGTCTGTGTGTCTCCTTGTGATTGTTTTATGCTGCTTATATTTTTCAGTATATGGTTACTTGTAACATACCCAGCCACCCACAGGCCGGGCTATGCCACTTAAATAGGCTACAACACACCCAACCACCAGCGGGTGGGGCACGTTGCAGTCCCAAGACTCAATTCTCTGAATGGATCTCAAATTCTAACAACATTTAATCTGAAAACAAGCATGAAAGAACCACATGAATTAATCAATATCCATTCCACATCATAAAATATATAAACAACGTGCCATGCACAACAAAAAGCCATCAAACATGCACATTAAAAATACATATATCAAAGATAATTAAATACACAGCGAAAATAAACATAACAGAGAGAACACTTATCTTTGCAAGTAAACGTTCACCAACTGGCTACAGACCAAGGACGTTCCTCCCAACCATAGACATTATTGTTCATTTACTATCAACAGCAGGTCACCCCCGAGCCAAGCCTATGAATCCACAAGGACGAGTCCTAGGCCAAATCTAAAAACACACAATAGTTGGCTAACTAGCTCTCAGGTTTTCCAACCTCACAAAAAATATGAATTTCCAGCTCTCTTTCCCCCTCAACCTGCACAACCCCAAGAAATGAACAACTTTCTATGCCATGCAGTCCCTGAGGTTGTTCCATTCTCTCCAGGGCTCCAGTGCTACTGGTCAGGAAATCTCCCTACTGGAAACTCCAATGACTCTCAGCTATGGACAATTCCATCCAAAATGCCATCAAGCTCATGCACACAGGCATCCATTCCCTCCTGGAATGATCAGTAAATCATTACATCCATTCAACAATGGCTCTCCTCTTCTTGCCATTCATTTCCATGCTCATCCCAAGAGCACATGAACTAGTAGTAGTGAGTGAAGGGGAAGAAGAAAAAGAGAACAAGGGGAAGAAGATGAAGTGGGAGAAGCATGACGAAGAAGACCCAAAACATCCCCCAAGGGATGTTTAAATTACATGAAGACAAGAGCCACATGGCCTCCCTCCCAAGAATCTCATGTAACCCCTTTTCTTCATAAAATCAATTATGGGTAAAATAAAATAATAAAAGATTTATCCCCTCAATCCCCCTCTCTCGTGGAATCATAGCCCCCTATCTCTTTTTTCCTTGTCCTTCTTGCAACCAATAGTGTATTTTATTAATGTATATGGAGTGTTACATTTCCTAGGCACTCTGGCCCCTTTTTGACTTTACCGGCTCACCAGCCTAAGTCACAATTACACAATACATTATAGTTCATAAGGGTTAAAAATGGGATGTTACATCCCCCTCCCCTTATTTTATCACTGTCCTCGATGCACAACACCATTCTAATGTTATTAGCATTACAAATCTAGGCCCTCTGACCTTAATCCACAAAGGCTATCCAAGCCGATATTATATACATAGGCACTCTGGCCTAAAATTAAACATGTATCCATGGGCATTCTAACCCTAAACATGTATAATGATCTTCAAAATTTATAATTCTGGCAGTAGTTCCAACCAACAAGCTCTCCTTCCCTCTCAGCCCTGCACAACCCCAAGAAATGAACCCATTTTCTCTGCCATGCAGTCCCTCATGTTGTTCCACTTCTCTTCAAGGATCCAGTGCACTCAACCAGGAAGTTTCAGAGTTGTGGCTTCCAAAACCCCAGTTGTAGCGAGTCCATTGTAATTTCTTCCTTCCATGCCTTTTTCATTTAGTTGCTCCAACATCACCTTATTTTCTCTCATAGTCTGGTACTTTTCTATATCTTCAACATTCATCGTTTTCCTACAAGATTTCAAATTACCGATCATGTCAGCTCACAATTTGTGCATAAAATTCTCATTCTTTCTCATAATGTAAGAGTAAATTTTCATAATCCAATACAATACTTATTTGTGTGGTTCATGGATCTGCATCCATATGCTTGTTTCGTTATCTTGTCTCACAGTTTTCCTTTGGCATACCCATTGTGTGCATGACCCCAATCAAAAGCTATCAAAGTCTCATCTTCCTTGTGGTCACTCACCTTTCGGGCCCAGGCTCAAACATCCCCTTCTCTGCTATACAGTCTCTCAGGAAATCCATATTTCCTGACCAAGGCTTTCTTTCACAAGAAGATTTCTAGAGACTTTAATGAGTCTTACAGTCAAGGCGACTCTCTGGCGTGTGTTACCACAATGCAAAATATTCTATGGTGATCATGGCTTACCACATTGTCCTCATGTCCCAACAATAGCCTTTTCCATGCTTTCCATCTTGCATATCCAACATCCCATCTATATTATACACATACAGTCATCATGATATATCATTATAACCATGTCCAATCATAAATGTCAAATATGTTTTTTATACAGGAAAACAAAATTTTCCAAGCATGAGATTTCTGCTCATAATGGTTGGATCTACAGCTGTAGATATTAGTCTTCCTTATGGTCTTACATCACTTCCATATCCAAGATCATTCTACCTACAATTTCTTCAATTTACATTCATCCAAAACAATTCGTCAGTAATTATCAAATCATAATTCCCAAAACTGTTTTATATAGGAAAAATAAAACTTCTAGACACGAGCTTCTACTCATAACAATATGGCTCTTTGCAGCAATAGGCATTGGTCTTCTTTATGGGCTTACAACACTTCCATATCCAAGACCCTTTCCTCCTGCAATTTCAACATTCCTTAGCCAAACAAATTGTCAATATCTCATGTACAATATATATATATAGATGGAAATGATTTAAAACAAAATCACAAAGTGATCTTAGAATTGTTTACAACTCCAATTCAATCACTTCCATCAATCCAACTATCAATTGGAATGAACTCATCATTACCTATACATGTATTATCAGCCAATATTTTCTTTCTTCTATCCAGAAATATTTTTATCACTATGTCCCCTCAACAGAGCTTTTCTGTAATTTATCATTATGTAGCTTCTTTGACCTACGACTTTCTTGTTGTAATATCTAACAGATCTTGAAATGTTTTCAACTTCATGAGTTATAAATACTCCCATCATTTCAGTTGTTGGCATAATCATTTCTATGTTATATAATATATACGTGCATTCACCCAATGCATTCAATGATTCCTGCAATATCACTTGTAACATTTTTAATTGCTCAAAAGTTGATCTTGGAATTGTAACAACAACAATCCAATCACCTTCAACTAGTATTCATATTAAATATAATGCATCTATCCATCATTACGTATTTTCATCACCACAGGGTTTTCATAATGCAACAATTAATTACTAAATAAAATAACAATCAATGTGTCAATACCCATGGCCACATATATACAATGCATCCATGCATTGACTACATAATACCACATAACTATGTCATGCATTCTGTTATCACTCTGTAAATTTCCTAGAGGTTGAAAAAGAAGGAATCCACAAAGGTAACTTTATCCAACCGCTTTTAAAGCTGGGATCTAGCCCTTCCATCTTCAGAGAGGGATCTCTCTATATGATTTAGCTTTGTTTTTAACTTTAGATGTTAGGCTAGGTAAAGAAAACTGTAGGTTTTGTTGTCGAAGTGTTTTTGAATTGGTTGAGACAGTATACACCTCCATTGGGCTACGGGGTCTGTGTTATAATAAACATGAGATACAAACCATAAATGTAAAGGAAAACTTCCACAGGGCAAGATAATATACTCACTGGATCTTTAATAGCTTAAATGATGGACAAAAAAAAAGACGAGAAAGATAAATTCAATTAAAAAGCAGTTAAGAATTTCTTAATTGAAAACATCAGAAGATAAACATTAAAATCTTTAAAGTCGGAAACAGGGTATCCAAGATAAATCCTGCAACATACGTTACTCTTAAAGATTAATTTCAGAAAACAATATGATCACAAAGCAAGAATCACATTCAACTTAAAGAATAAACGTCACCAGTGAATACACGCAAGAATCCTGTAAAAGTGCCTCCTTTTATTAATGGCAGATCT
>SNQJ01S0030073.1:127033-139220 GCA_010110895.2 Picea sitchensis
TCTTCAAGGAAAGAGGAAAAAAGGAAGGGGAATGACAAGAAAGAAAATTCAATGACAAGAAGGGAAGATAAACTCTCTTGAAAGCATTGCAAGAAAGAAGGGCATGATGATGACCATTGTTGGCAATTCCATACAGAGAAGAGACCTAAATGGTTCAAAGAAAGGAAAGGGAGGAACACAATTGCAACAACAACACGACCAATAGACTTGGGATATGATTAAGGTGATGAGACTAAAATCACAACAGTTGGTTTGACAGGTAAAATTGGTGATGGATGTGATTCTAGATTCAAGTTGTTTCACATAAGGGTGATAATGAAACATACTAATATCGAGACATTGATAGATAATATATCTCAATCTAACTTGATTTCAGAGGAAGTGGTTAAATAATTGGGATTAAACACTAAGATGCATCATAAACCTTACTCACTTAAATGGATAAGCAACAATCATAAATTGCACATAACAAAGCAATGCACTTTAAAGTTTGAAATTTCATCAAAGTTTGTGGATGAGGTACCATGTGATGTGGTGCCACTCAATGAATGTGGAATGGTCTTAGGCAGTCCTTATTTGTATGATCGCAAAACAATATTCTACAGTGAACATAATCAATATCACTTAACTAAAGAAGGAAATGAATATGTTGTGCATGCTCATCACTTAAAAGAAAATCAATCTCTTGAAACAATGGAACAATTAAGGAAGGAAACTTATGCAAGAAACACACCTATAATTGTGCCAAATCAAGCAATTTATCTTAAGCATGGACATGAGATGGTTGTATAATGGAAGTTCAATCATACTTTGCTTCAAGATAAGCTAATGTCGTGCAAGTACTTCAAACATATTAGCTCATTTGCAATCAAATTTCTGATGTTATCGCTGCTAATGTTTTCAACATGGATGGTAGTGGCTTCAGTAAGATATGAAAGAGAACAAGTGGCTAACAATATGTTGTCAGTTTTCATGGTTGTTTTACAATTGATCTTGATGAGACAAGTGCACAGGACATAGTTTAAAGTCAAATAAAAAGTGGGGTGGCCTATGCCACACTTGATGATTGGTTAACACCCTTTTGGAGGACCAAAAGGTCTTAGTGGGGAGGAATGATCCAAAATGGATCCAGGAAGGCCTGAAAATCAAAGTTCTCGAAATAGTATGAAACCAATGCCATTGCTTCCATCTCGTCGTGCTAATTCTGGGCATATATTTTTTTTCGCAAATGGACGCAGTATGTGAAAGATATCGCGTTCTGACCGATTTCCCAAACAAGCAAAAAGTCAAACTAGTCAAATTCAATAGTCCGTACTGCTGACGTCAGCAGTATGACAGGTGACGTTAGCATGATGTTAGCAAGGAAACATGGCAGCACCATAAGGTGACACATGTCACTCATTTTTGTCATTTTTAGGCTGAGTTGGACTAGTAAGAAATTGACACGTTGCAGTGTACGGACGTGACACGTGGATATCAATACATGGTGTGACCCAATGACAGGTTGAAACGTGGAAGTATAGACGACAGGTGGTTGTACGAAATATGATGTGGTAGGGTGACTGGTTTGTACGAAACCTTATGTGGCAGGGTGACTGGGATGTACAGATGCTGACGTGGCAGGGTGATTGGGTTGTATGGATGTTGATTGGACAGGTGACTGTGTTGTACAACGGTGATGGGGTAGCTGTCTGTGCGCTGATTATATGATGATTGTATTGTACATACGAATCAAAGGGTGACACATGACCCAATCAAAGGGCACTATGTGGCACCCCAAATTTTTCCAAGGTTGGCTGGTCCAAATTTTTTTTGCGCTCTGCGGGGGTCAAACCCCTGACCTCCTGGGCGACCAATGGACTAACCTCCTGCGCTATCCACTTGGGAGAACATGGTCCTTGTTTCAAATGACCACCATATTTGATGTTAAGTTGAGTGTGGCGGGAGTTGTGGGATAAGCCCCGGTCGGCAGGGGCTAGTCCTGATCGACCAAGAGCTAGACCAGGGGATATCGAGATATTGGAGGGCGTGTAGAGTATAGACTGTGGCCACATAGGCAATTCCAATGATCGAGGGCCATGAATCAAGGGGTTTAACTAGAGAATGCCTAGCCTGAGGCTATATGGCATCCATGTGACCAGGAGCCTGAGAATAGGGGGATGCGCCCAATATTTTTCCAAATATAGGTTTTTTGACCATATAATATGTTTTTTTTTTGTTATTTTCAACTTTTTTTAATCGATTTTAGTCATTATTGGGGGATATGGAGCCCGATTTGAGACTATATCCTGGGAGGAAGTTGGGAGGTTGATACCAAATCCAAATTTATATAAACCAGGGGTTCTTAGAAGCATTAGAGAGGTTTAGAAAAGGAGAAATGTTGAGGAATTTGAAAGCCAAAGCCATTTTTATGCAGGGAAGCTATTGAGGAGGGAAAATTTGCCGGCCAATTCTGGGATCTACACTCAACTGTTTTCAGTGTCGTCAGTTGTGTTGGATTCTTGAGGTCAAGCAGAACACAACCAAACCAGTTTGTAATCCTTTCGACACTTTTTTGATTTACTTTTGAAGAATTGAATATAAATAAGAGCACCTCACCCACTGAGACAAAGGCTCGAAGACGTAGGCAAACTTGTTGAACTATGTTAACAACTTTGTTGTTATGGTTTGTTGTTCTTTATGCTTACATTTTGATCTGCATTTCTTATTATGGTTGCTATAATATCTCATTAATTTCTTCTTCTTTCATCAATTCCTAATTGGTAAATGAACTCATGCTTAAAACTTAACCAAGTCTTTAAAAGATCATTTCGGATCAATAGGGGTGTTTAAATTCTACATGTGCTTGGGGATTCAAAACTGGTCATTGATTGTATGAGGAGGAAGTCTCAAGTTTACAATTTGGGTTTACAACCACTTGTTGTGCATCTCTTTGTTATTTTTGGTCTCTTTGACCAGATAGGTTTCTCACATATTCCTAGGGAGATGAACAATGATGCTAATTTACTTTCCAAATGTGCTCTTTTGCTCCAAGATGGCCATTTTATTATTGAAGATTTCTCTTTGGGTTGGATGCTCTCATAGTGAGTCGAGCCACTTTCAGACCATTAGATTTTCTTAAATTTTCAAAGCAACAGATTTACCAGAACATTTATATATTCTTTTACATTTATCAACCATAAATTGAAAGTATAAGAAACATAAAACAAGGACAAGGAGACACAAATATTTATCTTGGGAAAACCCCAAACTCGGTAAAAAATCCTAGCCAACCTTCCTTAGATAGATTCTTTCTGATAATACAATCCAATCATGAACAAGCTCTTCTTCAAAAGAGAAAAAATGATAAAGAAGAAACCCTGATAGAACAACTTATCTCTTTCTCCTTGTCAAACCCTAGCAGGGTCAGACAACTGTAGTTGCAACACCACACAAGGCTAGTGCACCTCTACCAGAGATAACACACAAGAGAATCCACAAAGAATAATCAAGAACCCTAGATGTTGCAATAGATATGTCTTCTCCTTGCCTCAGACTTGCGCCTCCTTCTCGAGTGAGATAGTTGAGTGAGTGAGTGAACAAACGAGAAAGATGTCACCTTATTCATAGTCTTTAAGTCACTTTGGCTGGGGCCAACTTCTCTTCCTGAGAATTCTATTTCCGCTTTATTCTTTTCCCGTGGGTCGACTTCTCTTCTGGGGTGTTCTTCAATTGTTCAATGGTATTCCTTTGACTTATGGAATCTTCTTCTTATCTAATAAAGGTTGTTTAGGAGTGAATACCTCCCGCTACTACCAAAACATCAACACTCCCTTTTAGCTAGGGAGGTATTCTTATAAGATTTTTTCTTCTAGTAGTCCCAATCACACCCCTCCATTTCACATGGCATAGGAAAGACTGCCACCATAGTCTCATGACTACACTGCAAGAATCTAGTATCCCCAAGGCTATCACCATAGTCTCACGACTACGCTATGAGCATTCAGTAGTACAAGACTACCACCATAGTCTCACGACTACACTATGAGCATCTAGTAGCACAACACTACCACCATAGTCTCACGATTATGCTATGATGTTTCTCCTCTCCTGGTAGTCCCAATCACACCCACCCTCTTCACATCGTATGGTCAAGACTACTACCATATCCCTAAGGCTACGCCATGGTCCCATTCACACCTAGCCACTTCACATGGTGTAGGAAAGAGGATGATACATGTCCTCTTCACACCTAGCCACTTCACATGGCGTAGGAAATACTTGTACCAGGCTACATTTTACTCCCTCAGTCACTTCACATGACTGATCTGGGAAACCCTTGGCTTAAGGGGGAGCCCGTTGGAGGAGAAACATCACATCTCCCTCTCAATGAGGGTGGAAATTCTGCATCACACCAATCTTGTCTCTAAAGTGCTCATACTTCACCTTAGATAGAGGCTTGGTGAGAATATTCGTTGTTTTCTCATGTGTGGATAGGTATTGGAGCTCCACTACTCCTCTTTGAGCCATGTCTTGAATGTAATGGTATTTTATCTCTATATGCTTTAACTTGTCATGAAATACTACATTCTATGAAAGCTTCACGCAACTTTGATTATCAACATAGATCAAGGTTGGCTCCAACTCTAGATTAAATAACCCTGCAAGCAACTTCTGAAGCCACACTACTTCACGACTTGGAATGTCAGATGCTATATACTATGCCTTTGTTGTACTGAGTGTCACTGACATCTATTTTCAACTTAACCATGAGATCATACCTAATCCAAAATTGAAGAAACATCCTAATATGATTTTCCAATCCACTCCACTCCCTGCCTAGATAGAATCTGTATAGCCTTGTGGTTTTACTGCACCGTCTGAGACATATTTGAGTCCATATCCAATCGTACGATGCAGGTACCTCAACACATGATTTTTTTCTATCCAATGTACATGCCTAGGTTCAACCATGTACTAACTCAATGTGTTCACTGCAAAGCATATATTTGACCTGGTGTTAACAAAGGTACACCAAGGATCTGATCAACTGTCTCTACATCATGGGATCAACCAAATAAAAATATGAATCACTCAAGAGCTTCAAATTCGTAACCATAGGTGTGGTCATGGAATTGTATTCCATCGTCTCGAATCTCTGCAGGATCTCAAGTGTATATTTTCCTTGGTTAATGAATCTCTCATCTGACCTCTTCCAACCCTCTAATCCCAAGAAATAGTACATAAAACCTAGATCCTTCATTTCGAACTCTGAAGTGAGCTCCCTCTTGCACCCATCTATGATCTTCTCATCCCCTATAAGAAACATGTCATCCACATATAGTACCAAGATCAATGGGCAACCATCTTCAACCTTGTAGGAAAGGTTTGGATTTGCATCACTCTTGGTAAACCCCAAGCTCATTAGATATTTTTTATTCTGGCATACCATGCCTTGAGTGCCTGCTTAATCTTCTACAAAGTTTTCTTCAATTTGCAAACATGGGACTCTTTCCCATGGATTACAAAACCTTGTGGTTGCTTTATGTACACTTCTTCTTCAATTACACCATTCAAGAAAATAGTATTGGTATCCATCTGGTGTAATTTCCATCCCAGAATGGAAGCAATAGCAATAATATATATTATGGAAATGTACTTTTCTAGTGGCGAAAATGTCTCGTCATAATCTTCTCCCTATTTCTGGGAGAATCCTCTAGCCACAAATCTCGTTTTTTACTTCTCTATGCTAACATTTGTAGCATTCTTGATCTTTTATATCCACTTGGAAGTCACTATTGACTTCCCTTCAGGTCTTGGAACCACTTCCCACACATCATTCTTCATGATGGACTGATACGCTTCCATCATGGCATCCTTCCACATTTGTTGCTTAGTAGATTCATCATAAGTGGAAGGTTCTGAATCAATGATTTTAATCATCAATGCCACATGGCTGGAAAACTTGTGTGGTCTCTTTATCTCTCTGAAAGAGGCTCTGAGAGATGCATGTCCTTCATCTTCCTGCAAAGTGTTCCGAAGCCATGTTGGTCTCTTCCTAGTAAATGTAACTTAAATGGGTGGATATACATGTATCTTTGGCTCTACTGTCTCATTCTGATCTTTTGGAATGTGTTCTTCTAGAGTAGAGTCAATCATCATTGCATCCCTTGGAGCCTCATACTCCTCTCTTTCCTCATCCATGTTAGACTCCCTAGATTTCATGAAGGTTTCTTCTTGATCAAATGTAACATCCCTGCTAATCTCAATTTGTCTATGTCCAGGGATGTATATTATGTAATCCTTTGAAGTCTCAATGGTTCCAATGAAGGTTCCCTTCTTTCCTAAAGGATCCAACTTCATTCTCTTTTCCTTGGGAACATGTATGTACATTGGACAACCAAATATTATCAAGTGGTTGACTTCTAGTTTATTTCTAGTGAATACTTCTTCTGGTGTCTTTTTCCCCAATATCTTATGAGGACTTATATTCTGGACATATATAGTTGTACTTGATGCTTCTACCCATAGATGCATGGGTAAATTTTGGTCATGTATCATCGCTTTAGTTTCTTCTACAATCGATATGTTGTTTGTCTATGCAACCCCATTCTTCTAGGGGTTGTAGAGAGTCGTCAACTCCCTCTTAATCCCAGATTCTCTGCAAAAGTATTTGAGCACATTTGAGGTGTACTCACCTCCATTATATGACCTCAATATTTTAATACTTCTTCCAGAGATATTTTCTACTAAATCCTTGAATTCTTTAAACGTGTTAAAAAAATAATATTTCTCTTTCAAGAAATAGATCCATATCCTACGTGAGTAATCATCAATAAAAAWTGCATAGAAAAAAAAGTTACCTAGATATGGAATCGTCATCTATCCACATACATATGAATGTATGCAGTCCAATATCCCTTTGGATCTGTTGTCACTGCTTAAAATTCTTCCCTTGGTATTCTTTCCAAGTGTGCATCCTTTGCATAATCCATCATGCTCTACCTACATATTTGGTAGACCTATAACCATCTTTCTCAAAATTGGTAAGGATCTATAATTTAAGTGATCAAGTATTCAGTGCCATAGCTCACTAGAGATAACATTACTGTGTACAAGGGCTTGTTCTGGGTGACCCTTCAGTTTATCTCCTTCCTTGTTCTTCCAAACAATCTTTAGTCCTTTCTGGACACACTAGTGCTAGATCGGATCAAATATGTTGAAAAACATATTTGACATGTTCATATCAAACTAGATTAATATACAATCCTCCCTCTCAGACACCAATCATAGTAGATGAATATATACTTGAACTCTTGGGCCATAGAAGGACTTGGCCATCTACAAAAGCTACCCTGAAGCCTTTATCTTCTAAAGCATAAATATAAATAAGATTCTTCTTTAAGCCTTGTACAAACAAAACATCTTTTATTGAGATAAAATTACCTAAATCAAGTTGTTAGGAGGATTTTCCTACTCCTCTGAATCCATTCCTAGAATCATCCCCGCGTTCTACCTGAAGGTATGAAATCTTCTTTGTCAATTTTGTAAGAAAACTTATGAACCCGATCATGTGCTTGGAAGCACGACTATCTACTATCCAAATATCACTTCCTTGAGTGATAGTACTTGTGAGAGATGAGAAAAATACATATTCTTTATATTTTGATTCATTGTTCCTCTTTTGAGATGTATAATCTTCCATATATGTTGCATGTGCATGATGTTTTCTCTTTCCTTTCCCTTGAGCACATTGATAGGCAAAATTTCCCAATTTCTTACAAGTGAAACATCTAATTTTAGATACATCCTTCTTGTGCTCTGGAACTGATCTTATAGTTTTCTTTGGACTGGTATTTCTCCTTTCTTTCTTTTTCTTCACATGAGCAACAAGAGCTTGGTTCTCTTCATCATTGGTTTTTTGAGACTTGGATATCAATCTTGATTATCCTTGGGTACAGTCTGTCCATAGCTTGTCAAATTTGAGTACAAATTCGCTGAACAAATGCATCCCAAGAAGAAGGAAATGCATTAAGAGTTGTACTCACAAGCTCTGCATCATCCACTGAATCTCCAATAGTTTCTAGTTGGTCCTTGATCTACGAAATTATCATGAAGTAGGTGGAAATTTTATCTAACTTTTTCATCATCACGTTTATGAGTTGATGCCTTAGGTTTATCTTTCTTCTTGTGTTCTTGCTTTCATATAATATTTATAAGGCATCAAACATCTCCTTTGGTGTCTTCCATTCCGATACATTGGTAAGCAAGTGGTCTGTGATTGAATCTTTCAAGATCCTCTTGGCCTTGATCTCATTCTTCTTGTACTTCTCCTTGGCTTCTTCTTCTTCTGGTTCCGGGAGTACTTGCTTGACATGATCCAAGAGCTCATTTTCTTCTAGAATGAGTAGTATCCTATGATTCCATGATCTGAATCTGTCTTCTCCATCCAGCCTATCCTCAACTCTCATACTAGTAATAATTTTCGCTGGAAGAAACCCTAGGCCTGAAAAATCTCAAAATTTCAACCTCCTTAAAAATTCAATGCTAGGGTTTCAAAATGTGGGCTAGGGTTAGGCGAGTTGCTCTAAAGTGGAGTTAGTCCCAACGATTTTGGAAAGAGTGCTCAACAAGATTGAAAAAAATAAAATTGTGCAGTGGTAAGGTGTTGCAATAAATCCAAAGTGTGATCTTCCTTCCAGTGGTTAAATTGTTCCGAAGGTAACCAACTCTGATACCATGTTAGATTTTCTTAAATTTTCAGAGGAATAGATTNAGGGTTTCAAAATGTGGGCTAGGGTTAGGCGAGTTGCTCTAAGTGGAGTTAGTCCCAACGATTTTGGAAAGAGTGCTCAACGAGATTGAAAAAAATAAAATTGTGCAGTGGTAAGGTGTTGCAATAAATCCAAAGTGTGATCTTCCTTCCAGTGGTTAAATTGTTCCGAAGGTAACCAACTCTGATACCATGTTAGATTTTCTTAAATTTTCAGAGGAATAGATTTACCAAAACATTTAGATCTTATTTTACATTTAGCAACCATATACTGAAAATATAAGTAGCATAAAACAAGCACAAGGAGACACAAATATTTATCCTGGGAAAACCCTAAACTTAGAAAATAATGAAAAAAAACAACAACCAACCTTTCTTAGATAGATTATTTATGATAATACAATCCAACCATGAACACGCTCTTATTCATAAGAGAAAAATTGATAACGAAGAAACCTTGATACAATAAATTATCTCTTTCTCCTTTTCAAACCCTAGTAGGGTCATACAATCGCACCTGCAACACCACACAAGGCTAACACACCTCTCCCAAAGATATCACACAATAGAAACCACCAAGAATAACCAAGAACCCCAGATGTTGTAGTCGTTGAGTATTATCCTTACCTTAGAATTGCACCTCCTTCTTGAGTGATATAGTTGAGTGAGTGAGTGAACAAATGAGAAAGACGTCATCTTATTTATAGTCTTTAAGTCACTTTATTTGGGGCCGACTTCTCTTCCTAGGAATTCCATTTCCACTTTATTCTTTCTTGTGGGCCTACTTCTCTTCCATGGCGTTCTTCAATTGTTCAATGATATTCCTTTGACTTATGGAATCTTCTTCTTCTCTAAGAAAGGTTTTCTAGGAGGGAATACCTACCGCTACTACCAAAACATCAACACAAACTTCATAGGAATTTATTGGGATTTTCTATTATGTTAGATGATAGATAGAACTGGTTTTACTACTCTTTTTTATGAGCCCCGGGGACTGGATTGCAGGGAATCCTTATGGATTCCACATTATTGTTTTTCTTTGATTGGGTTTTGTACCCCTATACTTTTATGATGATAGTTTTGGAAAGTGCATAAGCACATAAGAATTGTAACTTCTTTATCTTTATAGAAGCTACATTTTTTTTATAGAGGAAGTCAATATGACCATGGACTATTATGGATTTAAAAATGCACTGGTATTTGGAAGAAATACAAATGTTGAAATAAATAACTTTGTAGATAGATATTTTTCATTTGATTCAAGAGTACTCACACATGATCTTAAAAAAATTCAACATCATCATCACACAAGAGCTTGTAGGAAAAATAAAAATGTTCACTATAGGTTCAATTTTCCCATTCCTCCAACAAGAAAAACAAGAATACTCAAACCAACAAAATTTAACAATGATACAACAAAGAAAAATGTAAAATTGAATTTTGACACTCTAGAGCATGCCAAATACAGTAAAATGGATACGTTTTATAACTTTTTAGACAACTTGGGTTTAATAGAAGGTGAATATGTTGGAAAATTCAGTGAACAGACAGCGAATGCTTGTCATTGATGGCAACAGTGAAGATGACAGGAAAACAGAAGACAAGTTCAGAGAAGTGAATGATCGAACGCAACGAGAGATGTTAGATTTGGTGCAGGGTCGCCGGCAACCGTCATATCTGCAGAAGCTGTGATGGAGATAAGCATCGGGAGGAGAAGAGTCAGTGACCGTTGGATCCCATTCAAATTTCCCGAAAGAACGAGGGTCGTCAGATCTGAATGAAGACAATGAAGAGGAGGACAGAGCTCAGTCGTTAGATCCAAGCGTAAGACCCAACCATCGTCGGATCAAGGATAACTTGCACGCTCTTTAAAGTACAAGGAGAAGTGGGAGTAATTGCGAGTGCAAAATCGTGATCTAATCTGAGCCATCGAGATCTAGGTTGATCTGAACCGTTGATCAAACTCCACATCAGAGTTTCGCGAATCGCGACTTTGAAATGCCAAAATATCTTGACATCAAGAACTCTGAAATCGCGATATGCGATTTCGCGATTTAATCGCAGCCGTTAAAGCAAGAATGAGATCTGGATTGTTGATTTTCTTCATCGGAGAATCGGGGATCGGGACTTTGAAATGTCCAATTCACTTGACATCAAAAACCCCGATTTCACGATATGCGATATTGCGATTCAATCGCAGCCATTGAATCGAGAATGAGATCTGGACCGTTGATTTAACTTCTCACGGAGTTTTGCGAATCGGGAATTTGAAATGAAAAGAACATAATGCCGATTTTGCGATATGCGAAATAGCGATTGAATCTGGACCGTCAGATCTAGAAATGATCAGGACCGTTGATCACAGCCCGTATCGGAGTTTCGGGGATCGTGAATTCAAAAGTGCAAGAACACAATGCAACAAGCATCCCGATTTCGCGATATGCGAAATCGTGAGTGAATCTGGACTGTCAGATCAAGAAATGATATGGACTGTTAATTTGATTTCTCACGGAGTTTCAGGGATTGGGATTTGTAAGTGACAAAAACTATGGACACAAGGAATTACGAATTCACGATATGCGAAATCCCGAAAGCGCCTTTCACATAAATCCTTGGTCACAGGCCTTGGTCACGGGAAGAGAAGGAGTCAGTCCAGATAAGCTCCATTTCGGAGTTTCGGAGATCGCGATGTGAAAGTGTCGAGACACTTGGGCAAAGGAATGTCGGAATGCCAAAACCCGATTTAAAAGGAAAGAATAATAAATATTATCCAACGGTGCGGATAAATCTTGAATTGATCGGAGGGTTGTTGTTCTTTCTCACACATTAACGCTTCAGTTATGAATCTGTTAAGATGATGACGAATCGGTTAGCGTTTCAGTTGCGAGGACAGGTGTTCTTGTTTCGGCTGAGGGTAGGCAAAGTACAATCGTCGGGAAGGTATGCATAAAAGAAAATGAGACAGATTGTGGATTGTTGGCTGTTCTGAAGTGAAAATGAATAAACAGTAAGAAAAAGAAAAGGAGCAGTGGCATAGCATGAAATTGAGCAAATGTGTAGAGGGAGATGAAAAGCAAAGCAGAATGAAAGACAGAGCAGAAGCAGAGCAAAATGAACAGAAAAAGTTGATGCAGAGCAGACCTGCTAAACAAATAGAAGAAGAGAAGAATTGTTGAACAGTTTGTTGAAGATCAGATACAAAGAAAGACTGGTAAGAATTGATTTATCTGTGTAGTTGTCTGTGTATTCATTATTTGATATTTAAGGGTGGTTGGGAGGTGCTCGGGAGGACTGTTATCCTCAGAATTTCAAGTGGGTGCTTGAACACAGGAAGTTGTAGCTTCCATCTGGTTGCAGCCAGAGAAACAAGGGTGGCAGGGTGGTGCTAGGGAGAATAGGTGTTCTCTGTTATGCAGGTTGGAGCCTGTGTAACTG
>SNQJ01S0030073.1:164690-186475 GCA_010110895.2 Picea sitchensis
CAGAGGAAGTGGTTAAACAATTGGGATTAAACACTAAGATGCATCATAAACCTTACTCACTTAAATGGATAAGCAACAATCATAAATTACACATAACAAAGAAATGCACTTTAAAGTTTGCAATTTCATCAATGTTTGTGGATGAGGTAACGTGTGATGTGGTGCCACTCAATGAATGTGGAATGGTCTTAGGCAGTCCTTATTTGTATGATCGCAAAACAATATTCTATAGGGAACATAATCAATATCACTTAACTAAACAAGGCAATGAATATGTTGTACATGCTCATCACTTAAAAGCAAATCAATCTCTTGAAACAATGGAACAATTAAGAAAGGAAACTTATGCAAGAAACACACCTATAATTGTGCCAAATCAAGCAATTGATCTTAAGCATGGACATGAGATGGTTGTATAATGGAAGTTCAATCATACTTTGCTTTAAGATAAGCTAATGTCATGCAAGTACTTCAAACATATTAGCTCATTTGCAGTCATATTTCTAATGTTATCATTGCTAATGTTTTCAGCATCGATGGTAGTGGATTCAATAAGATGTGAAAGAGTACAAGTGGCTAACAATATGTTGTCAGTTGTCATGGTTGCTTTATAATTGATCTTTATGAGACATGTGCACAAGACAGAGTTTAAAGTCAAAGAAAAAGTGGGGTGGCCCATCCCACACTTGATGACTGGTTAACACCCTTTTGGAGGACCAAAAGGTCTTAGTGGGGAGGAATGATCCAAAATGGATCCAGGAAGGCCTAAAAATAAAATTTCTCAGAATCGTACTAAACCAACTCCATTGCTTCCATCTCGTCGCGTTAATTCTGGGCATATAATTTTTTTTGCAAATGGACGCAATATGCGAAAGATATCGCGTTCTGACCGATTTCCCAAATAAGCAAAAAGTCAAACTAGTCAAATTCAATAGTCCGTACTGCTGACGTCAGCAGTACGACATGTGACATTAGAATGATGTCAGCAAGGACACGTGGCAGCACCATGAGGTGACACATGTCACTCATTTTTGTCGTTTTCAGGGTAAGTTGGACTAGTAATAAATTGACACGTTGCAGTGTACGGATGTGACACGTGGATATCAATACATGGTGTGGCCCAATGATAGGCTGACACGTGGCAGTACAGACAACAGGTGGTTGTATGAAAGATGATTTGGTAGGGTGAATGGGTTGTACAAAAGCTTATGTGTTAGGGTGACTGGGATGTATGGATGCTGACATGGCAGGGTGATTGGGCTGTATGGATGATGACTGGATAGGTGACTGGGTTGTACGGTGGTGATGGGGAAACTGAATGTGCAATGATTATATGATGATTGTATTGTATGGACGAATCAAAGGGTGACACATGACCCAATCAAAGGGCACTATGTGGCACCCCAAATTTTTCCAAGGTTGGCTGGTCCAAAAAGTTTTTTGTGCTCCGCAGGGGTCAAACCCCTGACCTCCCGGGCGACCAATGGACTAACCTTCTACACTATACACTTGGGAGAATATGGTCCTTGTTTCAATCGACCACCATATTTTATGTTGAGTTGAGTGTGGCGGGAGTTGTGGGATAAGCCCCGGTCGGCAGGGGCTAGTCCGGAACGACCAGGAGCTAGACCAGGGGCTATCGAGATATTGGAGGGCGTGTGGAGTATAGACTGTGGCCACATGGGCAATGCCAATGACCGAGGGCCAGGAATCAAGGGGTTTAACTAGAGAATGCCTAGCCTAAGGCTATATGGCAACATCCATGTGACCAGGAGCCCGAGAATAGGAGGATGCGCCCAATATTTTTCCAAATATGGGTTTTTTGACCATATAATATGTTTTTTTTGTTATTTTCAACTTTTTTTAATGGATTTTAGTCATTATTGGGGGATATGGAGCCCGATTTGAGACTATATCTTGGGAGGAAGTTGGGAGGTTGATACCAAATCCACATATATATAAGCCATGGGTTCTTAGAAACATTAGAGAGGTTCATAAAAGGAGAAATGTTGAGGAATTTGAAAGCCAAAGCCATTTTTATGCAGGGAAGCTATTGAGGAGGGAAAATTTGCAGGCCAATTTCGGGAGCTACGCTCAACTGTTTTCAGTGTCGTCAGTTGTGTTGGATTCTTGAGGTTGAGTAGAACATAACCAAACCAGTTTTTAATCCTTTTGACACTTTTTTGATTTACTTTTGAAGCATTGAAGATAAATAAGAACACCTCACCCACTGAGACAAAGGCCCGGAGATGTAGGCAATCTTTTTGAACTCCATTAACAACTTTGTTGTTATGGTTTGTTGTTCTTTGTGCTTACATTTTGATATTCATTTCTTATTATGGTTGCTATAATATCTCATTAATATCTTCTTCTTTCATCAATTCCTAATTGGTAAATGAACTCATGCTTAAAACTTAACCAAGTCTTTAAAAGATCATTTCGGATCAATAGGGGTGTTTAAATTCTAGCATTCAAAACTGGTCATTGATTGTATGAGGGGGAAGTCTCAAGTTTACAATCTGGGTTTACAACCACTTGTTGTGCATCTCTTTGTCATTTTTGGTCTCTTTGACCAGATAGGTTTCTCACATATTCCTAGGGAGATGAACAATGATGCTAATTTACTTTCCAAATGTGATCTTTTGCTCCAGGATGGCCATTTTATTATTGAAGAGTTCTCTTTGGATCAGATGCTCTCATAGAGAGTCGGGCCACTTTCAGACCGTTAGTTTTTCTTAAATTTTCAAAGCAACAGATTTACCAGAACATTTATATCTTATTTTACATTTATCAACCATATATTGAAAGTATAAGCAACATAAAACAAGCACAAGGAGACACAAAGATTTATCCTAGGAAAACCCCAAACTCGGGAAAAAAACCTAGCCAACCTTTCTTAGATAGATTCTTTTTGATAATACAATCCAACCATGAACAAACTCTTCTTCCCAAGAGAAAAACTGATAAACAAGAAACCCTAATAGAACAACTTATCTCTTTCTTCTTTTCAAACCCTAGCAGGGTCAAACAACTGTAGTTGCAACACCACACAAGGCTAGTGCACCTCTGCCAGAGATAACACACAAGAGAATCCACCAAGAATAATCAAGAACCCCAGATGTTGCAATAGATATGTCTTCTCCTTGCCCCATACTTGCGCTTCCTTCTTGAGTGAGATAGTTGAGTGAGTGAGTGAACAAATGAGCAAGATGTCACCTTATTTATATTCTTTAAGTCACTTTGGCTGGGGCCAACTTCTCTTCCTGAGAATTCCATTTCCGCTTTATTCTTTTCCCGTGGGTCGACTTCTCTTCCTGGGTGTTCTTCAATTGTTCAATGGTCTTCCTTTGACTTATGGAATCTTCTTCTTCTCTAATAAAGGTTGTTCAGGAGTGAATACCTCCCGCTACTACCAAAACATCAACACTCCCTCTTATCTAGGGAGGTATTCTTATAAGATTTTTCTTCTAGTAGTTCCAATCACACCCCTCCATTTCACATGGCATATGAAAGACTGCCACCATAGTATCATGACTACGCTGTAAGAATATAGTATCTCTAATGCTACC
Organism: Picea sitchensis; assembly: GCA_010110895.2. Taxonomy (NCBI): domain Eukaryota; kingdom Viridiplantae; phylum Streptophyta; class Pinopsida; order Pinales; family Pinaceae; genus Picea; species Picea sitchensis. The sequence goes on from SNQJ01S0030073.1 coordinate 168,260, forward strand.
ACCATAGTCTCATGACTACGCTATCAGAATTCAATAGTAYAAGACTACGGCCATAGTCTCACGACTACGCTATGAGCATCTWGTAGCACAACACTACCAACATAGTCTCATGACTATGCTATGATGTTTCTCCTCTCCTGGTAGTCCCAATCACACCCACCCTMTTCACATCGTATGGTCAAGACTACTACCATATCCCTAAGGCTACGCCATGGTCCCATTCAYACCTAGCCACTTCACGTGGTGTAGGCAAGACCATGATACATGTCSTATTCACACCTAGCCACTTCACATGGTGTAGGAAATACTTGTACCAGGCTACATTTTACTCCCTTAGTCACTTCACATGACTAATCTGGGAAACCCTTGGCTTAAGGGGGAGCCCGTTGGAGGAGAAACATCACATCTCCCTCTCAATGAGGGTGGAAATTCTACATCACACCAACCTTGTCTCTGAAGTGCTCATACTTCACCTTAGATAGAGGCTTGGTGAGAATATTCATTGTTTTCTCATGTGTGGATAGGTATTGGAGCTCCACTTCTCCTCTTTGCGCAATGTCTTGAATGTAATGGTATTTTATCTCTATATGCTTGAACTTTTCATGAAATACTAGATTCTATGAAAGCTTCACGCAACTTTGATTATCAACATATATCAAGGTTGTCTCCAACTCTAGATTAAATAACCTTGCAAGCAACTTTTGAAGCTACACTACTTCACGGCTTGGAACACCAGATGCTATATACTCTGCCTTTGTTGTACTAAGTGTCACTGACATCTGTTTTCAACTTAACCATGAGATCATACCTGATCCAAAATTGAAGCAACATCCTAATATGATTTTCCAATCCACTCCACTCCCTGCCTAGATAGAATCTGTATAGCCTTGTAGTTTTAATGCACTGTTTGAGACATATCTGAGTCCATATCCAACCGTACCATGAAGGTACCTCAACACATCCTTTGTTGCTATCCAATGTACATGCCTAGGATCAACCATGTACTGACTCAATGTGTTCACTGCAAAGCATATATCTGACCTGATGTTAACCAGGTACACCAAGGATCCGATAAACTGTCTCTACATCATGGGATAAACCAAATATAAAGATGAATTACTCAAGAGCTTCAAATTTGTAACCATAGGTGTGGTCATGGAATTGTATTCCATCGTCTCGAATATCTACAAGATCTCAAGTGTATATTTTCCTTGGTTAATGAATATCTCATCTGACCTCTTCCAACCCTCTAATCCCAAGAAATAGTACATAAAACCTAGATCTTTCATTTCGAACTCTGAAGTGAGCTCCCTTTTGCACCCATCTATGAGCTTCTCATCCCCTGTAAGAAACATGTCATCCACATATAGTACCAAGATTAATGGGAAACCATCTTCAACCTTGTAGGAAAGGTTTGGATTTTCATCACTCTTGGTAAACCCCAAGCTCATTAGATATTTTTTTATTCTGGCATACCATGCCTTGAGTGCCTGCTTAATCCTGTACAAAGTTTTCTTCCATTTGCAAACATGGGACTCCTTCCCATGGATTACAAAACCTTGTGGTTGCTTTATGTACACTTCTTCTTCAATTACACCATTCAAGAAAACAGTATTGGCATCCATCTGGTGTAATTTCCATCCCATAACGGAAGCAATAGAAATAATATATCTTATGGAAATGTACTTTTCTAGTGGCGAAAATGTTTCGTCATAATCTTCTCCCTATTTCTGGGAGAATCCTCTAGCCACAAATCTTGCTTTTTACTTCTCTATGATGTCATTTGTAGCATGCTTGATCTTTTAGATCCACTTGTAAGTCACTATTGACTTCCCTTCAGGTCTTGGAACCACTTCCCACACATCATTCTTCATGATGGACTGATACGCTTCCATCATGGCATCCTTCCACACTTGTTTCTTAGTAGCTTCATCATAAGTGGAAGGTTTTGAATCAATGATTTTACTCATCAACGCCACATGGATGGAAAACTTGTGTGGTCTCTTGCTCTCTCTGAAAGAGGCTCTGAGAGATGCATGTCCTTCATCTTCCTGCAAAGTGTTCTGAAGCCATGTTGGTCTCTTCCTAGTAACTGTAACTTATCTGGGTGGATATACATGTATCTTTGGCTCTACTGTCTCATTCTGATCTTCTGGAATGTGTTCTTATAGAGTAGAGTCAATCATCATTACATCCCTTGGAGCCTCATACTCCTCTCTGTCCTCATCCATGTGAGACTCCCTAGATTTCATGAAGGTTGCTTCTTCATCAAATGTAACATCCATGCTAATCTCAATTTGTCTATGTCTAGGGATGTATATTATATAATCCTTTGAAGTATCAATGGTTCCAACGAAGGTTCCCTTCTTTCCTGAAGGCTCCAGCTTCATTCTCTTTTCCTTGGGAACATGTATGTACATTGGACAACCAAATATTATCAAGTAGTTGACTTCTAGTTTATTTCCATTGAATACTTCTTCTGGTGTCTTTTTCCCCAATATCTTATGAGGACTCATATTCTGGACATATACAATTGTACTTGATGCTTCTACCCATAGATTCATGGGTAAATTTTGGTCATGTATCATCACTTTAGTTTCTTCTACAATCAATATGTTGTTTCTCTCTGCAACCCCATTCTTCTAGGGGTTGTAGAGAGTCGTCAACTCCCTCTTAATCCTATATTCTATGCAAAAGTATTTGAACACATTTGAGGTGTATTCACCTCCATTATATGACCTCAATATTTTAATATTTCTTCCAGAGATATTTTCTACTAAATCCTTGAATTCTTTAAACTTGTTAAAAAAATAATCTTTCGCTTTCAAGAAATAGATCCATATCTTACATGAGTAATCATCAATAAAAATCACATAGAAAAAAAAGTTACCTAGATATGGCATCGCCATCTATCCACATACATATGAATGTATGCAGTCCAATATCCCTTTGGATCTGTTGTCACTGCTTAAAATTCTTCCCTTGGTATTCTTTCCAAGTGTGCATCCTTTGCATAATCCATCATGCTCTACCTACATATTTGGTAGACCTATAACCATCTTTCTCAAAATTGGTAAGGCTCTATAATTTAGGTGATCAAGTATTTAGTGCCATAGCTCACTAGAGATAACATTATTGTGTACAAGGGCTTGGTCTGGGTGACCCTTCAATTTATCTCCTTCCTTGTTCTTCCAAACAATCTTTAGTCCTTTCCGGACACACTAGTGCTAGATCGGATCAAATATGTTGAACAAAATATTTGACATGTTCATATCAAACTAGATGAATATACAATCCTCCCTCTCAGACACCAATCATAGTAGATGAATATATACTTGAACTCTTGGGCCATAGAAGGACTTGGCCATCCACAAAAGCTACCCTGAAGCCTTTATCTTCTAAAGCATAAATATAAATAATATTCTTCTTTAAGCCTTGTACAAACAAAACATCTTTTATTGAGATAAAATTACCTAAATCAAGTTGGTAGGAGGATTTTCCTACTCCTCTGACTCCATTCCTGGAATCATCCCCGAGTTCTACCTGAAGGTATGAAATCTTCTTTGTCAATTTTGTAAGAAAACTTATGAACTTGATCATGTGCTTGGAAGCACCATTGTCTACTATCCAAATATCACTTCCTTGAGTGATAGTACCTGTGAGAGATGAGACAAAGACATATTCTTCATCTTTTGATTCCTTGTTCCTCTTCTGAGATGTATAATCTTCCATATATGTTGCATGTGCATGATGTTTTCTCTTTCCTTTCCCTTGAGGACATTGATAGGTAAAATTTCCAAATTTCTTACAAGTGAAACATCTAATTTTAAATACATCCTTCTTGTGCTCTAGAACTGATCTTATAGTTTTCTTCGGACTGGTATTTCTCCTTTCTTTATTTTTCTTCACATGAGAAACAAGAGCTTGGTTCTCTTCATCATTGGTTTTTTGAGACTTGGATATCAATCTTGATTATCCTTGGGTACAGTCTGTCCATATCTTGTCAAATTTGAGTACAAATTCCCTGAACAAATGCATCCCAAGAAGAAGGAAATACATTAAGAGTTGTACTCACAAGATCTGGATCATCCACTGAATCTCCAATAGTTTCTAGTTGGTCCTTGATCTACGAAATTATCATGAAGTAGGTGGAAATTTTATCTGACTTGTTCATCATCACGTTTATGAGTTGATGCCTTAGGTTTAGCTTTCTTCTTGTGTTCTTTCTTTCATATAATATTTATAAGGAATCAAACATCTCCTTTGGTGTCTTCAATTCTGATACATTGGAAAGCAAGTGGTCCATGATTGAATCTTTCAAGATCCTCTTGGCCTTGATCTCATTCTTCTTGTACTTCTCCTTGGCATCTTCTTCTTCTGGTTCTAGGAGTACTTGCTTGACATGATCCAAGAGCTCATTCTCTTCTAGAATGAGTAGTATACTATGATTCCACGATCTAAAGTTTTCTTCTCCATCCAACCTATCCTCAACTCTCATACTGGTAATAATTTTCGCTGGTAGAAACCCTAGGCCTGAAAAATCTCAAAATTTCAACCTCCTTAAAAATTCAACGCTAGGGTTTCAAAATGTGGGCTAGGGTTAGGTGAGTTGCTCTAAAGTGGAGTTAGTCCCAACGATTTTGGAAAGAGTGCTCAACGATATTGACAAAAATAAAATTATGCAGTGGTAAGGTGTTGCAATAAATCCAAAGTGTGATCTTCCTTCCAGTGGTTAAATTGTTCCGAAGGTAACCAACTCTGATACCGTGTTAGATTTTCTTAAATTTTTAGAGGAATAGATTTACCAAAACATTTATATCTTATTTTACATTTAGCAACCATATATTGAAAATATAAGCAACATAAAACAAGCACAAGGAGACGCAAATATTTATCCTAGGAAAACCCTAAACTCGGAAAAACAAAAAAATAAAAAATAAATAAATAAAACAACCAACCTTTCTTAGATAGATTATTTATGATAATACAATCCAACCATGAACAAGCTCTTCTTCATAAGAGAAAAATTGATAACAAAGAAACCCTGATACAATAAATTATCTCTTTCTCCTTGTCAAACCCTAGTAGGGTCATACAATCACACCTGCAACACCACACAAGGCTAACACACCTCTCCCAGAGATATCACACAATAGAAACCACCAAGAATAGCCAAGAACCCCAGATGTTGTAGTCATTGCGTATTATCATTGCCTTAGAATTGCACCTCCTTCTTGAGTGATATAGTTGAGTGAGTGAGTGAACAAATGAGAAATATGTCATCTTATTTATAGTCTTTAAGTCACTTTAGTTGGGGCTGACTTCTCTTTTTGGGAATTCCATTTTTTCTTTATTCTTTCTTGTGGGCCTACTTCTCTTCCATGGCGTTCTTCAATTGTTCAATGGTATTCCTTTGACTTATGGAATCTTCTTCTTCTCTAAGAAAGGTATTCTAGGAGGGAATACCTACCGCTGCTACCAAAACATCAACACAAACTTCATATGAATTTATTGGGATTTTCTATTATGTTAGATGATAGATAGAACTGGTTTTACTACTCTTTTTTATGAGCCCCGGGGACTAGATTGCAGGGAATCCTTATGGATTCCACATTATTGTTTTTCTTTGATTGGGTTTTGTACCCCTATACTTTTATGATGATAGTTTTGGAAAGCGCATAAGCACATAAGAATTGCAACTTCTTTATATTTATAGAAGCTACATTTTTTTTTCAAGGAAAAATAAATAGAGGAAGTCAACATGACCATGGACTATTATGGATTTAAAAATGCACCGGTATCTGGAAGAAATAAAATTGTTGAAATAAATAACATTGTAGATAGATATTTTTCCTTTGACTCAAGAGTACTCACACATGATCTTAAAACAATTCAACATCATCATCACACAAGATCTTGTAGGAAAAGTAAAAATGTTCACTATAGGTTCAATTTTCCCATTCCTCCAACAAGAAAAACAAGAATGCTCAAACCAACAAAATTTAACAATGATACAACAAAGAAAAATGTAAAATTGAATTTTGACACTATAGAGCATGCCAAATACAGTAAAATGGAGATGTTTTATAACTTTTTAGACAACTTAGGTTTAATAGAAGATGAATACATCAATGCAATTAAATGCAGTTTACATCAAACAACAATTTTACTACAGAGAAGGCCACTAGACACATGGATTAATAGTTTTTGTTATCATATTCCAAGAATTTGGAATGTAAACATAAATTCTCAATTCACACTTGATTCATATGCAACAACTATCTATTATAGCTCTTACACGAAAAAAATTGATAAAATAATTACAACGACATTTAAGCATATACGAGAGGAATGCCAAAAAATGAATACTGATGTTTGTTGGAGATACTTCACACACCCCTAGGATTTCGTTTTCCTAAGGTTTTCCCTATGTTTATTAGTCATTATTCAATGTCCTATAATTTAGGGAGAATATCCCTTTTCCTACATTCTAGGAGAGTATTCTCTTCAGTTCACACTCCAGTTTGATCAATTGAGTGGAGTCTATATGCCACATTGGTTTCATCATCATGCAACATTGGGATCATCACCAACTATTGCGCATTTTCCTTGGGATTATCACCAAACTAGCGCATTACTCATGATTCCCTGAGCTCCTCCTCACTTCAGTTTGTTTCAGTCAATTAACTGAAGACTGGGAGACTAGTTAATTCAAACTAGGTGGCAGTTTACTCTCGTAACTACCGGTGTGTGTTTAGATCACTCTAGACCACCACTATGGCACATTGGCTTCTCCTCCAGTGTGCATTAATTGATTTATACATAGTATATCATGTGTAAATTATCATTCATTCATTTGGTTAATATAATTCTTCCATTGTTTCTCTCTTGTTTCTCTCTTTTCTCATTTCTCTGCAAACTGTGTATGTATTTTTGCTAGCTATATATTATTCGTGTAGGTTCATCCACATTTACAATGTTGTATAGAAAATAAGAAGACTTGGAAAATATTTGTTAAACTTGAAACAAATGTCCTCATAACAAGATGTGTATATTGTTTTTTATTTATGTTTGAACACAACGTCAAGGAGATGCATATTTATTAATACTTCACCCAAAGATCAAAATTCATTTATTCTAAAAATCCAAAATACCTACAAAAAGAACTAGACAATTGAGTTTAGAAGGGATGGGGATGTACTACGAAAACCCTAAGTTGGGAAAGGGTTGAGCCACAATAGCTGGTGGGATTTTTCTTTTAGTTTGCAGGTGGTTAAGGAGTGAGTATACAACAATCCGTTGATGGTTGGGAGGAGGAGGAGGAGATTATTGACTACAACTTGGTTACGATGGAGGGAGTTGATATATGGTTGTCGCCAACTGACATATGAACAATCCCTAGCCCCGACACGTCTCCGTTACGGGTTGAAATCGGTTTAGGTTTGTCAGTAGGGGTTATATCCTCTTTGAGTTTGGCATTGGGGATTCCTCTTTTCACTGGGACCACCTCGCCTTTATCCCTTTCTATTGTTGATATCAAATATGGTTTGGGTTCAAATATAGGGGGCTTCTTTCGGCTGGGGAAACGTTGCAAACTTACCCTTTCTCTTCATGGGAAAAAACACATTTGGTAGAGGAACTCTGGGAGTCGGGGCAACAAATCCATGGAGATATAGGGTTTCTCAATAGAGGAGATATGTTATCTTTTTCTTATTCAGAGTGGAATCCTCTTTCTAGGTTCTCTACGTCAAATATTCCAGTAGGTTTCAACAAATCTCCCTCCCTCCAAACTATATAATCCCCTCAAATCATGATGACTTGACTTCCCCTACCACATATCCCCCACCCGTGACTAATCTCGAGACCATCTCCCCAAATTCGCTACTTGAAGAATTGGATTCATCCTTGGATTCAGAGGGGGAGGCCATAGTCTATAACCTAAGAAACAGACAAGTGATGAGGTCTATGGGGATGGAAAAAAAAATTTTGGGGAAAAATCTTGAGGTTATGTCAGGCTTAAAGGGCAGAGATAAAAAATCCTTTCTATCAAAGTCTCAGAACAAATATTGGCAGACATAGCAGCAGGAAAACAACTCTCAATTTTCGGGGTGCTTACAGCAGTGAGGCCTCAAGTGGGGTTTCCCCCATGAAAATTATTTCTCTAAACTACAGGGGTGTGGCAAGCCCATCAATTTTGTTTTCCTTAAAAAGGTTGGTGGCTTCCCATCAACTGGATATCCTGATGTTGCAAGAAACTATGGGGGAAAGTGGGGTTGTCACTACCATTATGGAATCTCTCTTCCCCCATTGGGATTTCATAGGTTTGGATGCAAGAGGGAGGTCAAGAGGATTGGAAATTGGTTGGAGCATAAGGAAAGTAAATATTCTTAACTCTTGGGGGTTTGAGTCAGGTCTTGGGGTGGAGGTTTCTTGTGTAGAATTGGGAAGGATTTTCATAATCCTAAATATTTACGAGCCTTATCAGGATAGGGTTCCTTAATGGGAATCACTAACTCAAAAATATTACCCTTTAAGGGACAATTTAATTATTGAGCGAGATCTAAATTTCTCATTAGGGGAAACAGAGGTCTGGGGCCCGAGGGCACGTGTGGATCCTCTCACATAATTTTTTCGTCATATCCTCTCAGAGGTAGGCCTCTCGGATCTTTCCCCATTAAAATTAAGCCCATCCTAGAGAAATATGAGGACATGGGAGGATTTTATTGCTAAGAGATTAGACCGGTTCTTTATCTCTGATAAAATTTTGATTCATCCCTTGTTTTCTAGGAAGTGGATAGGAACTAGAGGCGAATCAAATCACTCTCCTATTTTCTTTGACATTGCTGGGGGTCTGAGAAAATCCCTGAGTCCTTTCAAATTCAAATCGGCAAGGGAAAAGGAGGAGATATTTCAAACCCTGGTCAAAGGGTGCTGGGAACCTTTTAATTCTGCAAGGGTGAAGCTTCTAGGGTCCATTTTTCTATAAATCTTAAGCAAGTAAAAAAGGAAGCGATGTGATGGGAAAATGAAAAAAGGGATAGGGATGGCATGCCCTTAAGGAGATAGAGGAAGTATTGCATGACATTTGTTATTTAAAAGGAGAAGGTTATAATACTCCAGATTCGAAAGAGGTTATGGTGTCCTTAGAAAAGTAAAAGAGGTAGTTGTTAGAGGAGTGGGAGGGGGTCCATAGACAAAAAAGAAAAGCAACTTGGTTGAAAAGTGGGGATGAAAATACAAAGTTTTTTCAGGCTTTTTCTAATGAAAAAAAGATTAGGAATACAATTTGGTGCCTCAAATACTCTCTGGGAAGAGAGGTGACTTCCTTCAAGGATATGGATATGTGTTGTATTTCAATTGTTTCCTTTGTCATCCTGATTAATGGGTCTGCATCCCCTTTCTTCAGGGATGAAAGAGGTCTATGTCAGGGGTGTCCACTATCACCTCTACTCTTCCTCCTAGTGGCGGAAGGTCTTAGTAGGGCTTTGGAAACAAAAAAAATAAATAGAGAATTATGTGGAATCTCTATAACTCCAAATATTTGAATCACCCACCTCCTATTTGTAGATGATGTAATATATTTTGTAATGGTATTTGAGGGGATGCAGAAAAGTTGCATGACATCTTGGAACTCTTTGGATGTGTTATTGGGATGTTGATCAATGAAGGGAAATCCACGTTGTCAATTCAAAAATTGGAGGCGGAAGAGATATAAGCCTACATGACTCTTTTCCCCTTCGAGGTAAGGGAATTTGATGATGGGATGAATTATTTGGGCTTTAATCTAAAGCACAACAGTTATAAGAAGATATATTGGATGTGGATTCTATCAACACTAGAGAAGACATTAAACAATTGAAGATACAAATGGATTTCACGAGCATGGAGGTTGGTATTTGTCAAATATTTATTGGAGGMTACACCAGTTTACTGCGTTTCCTTAGCATGGATTCCCAAAGGGATCCTATAAAACATCAGGAAGTTGTGKTCTAAATTTATGAGGGCAAGGACACAAGAAAAACTAGTCCTTCCTTGGGTGAAATAGTCCACTCTCGATATTCCAAAATCTTTAGGAGAGTGGGGCCTAAATAATATCCTTCTATTTGCAAATTCCCTAGCTGCAAAGTCAGTTTGGAGGCTAATATCCAMAGATAATTTATGGAMCCAAGTGGTGAATCACAAATACATATGGCCTTCCTCACTTCAAGAATGGATAAAGAGCCCTTCAAAGAAGCACMTTGTGGCTTCTATTATATGGAAAGCATTGGTGTCCTCCTTTGATGTAATAGTGGATGGTATAGCATGGTGCATTGGTAAAGGGAATAAAGTTTGTTTGGGTATGGATCCATGTCCAGGTAGCGGGGGTGCACATCTTCTACCAGAAAATATGATTCAAAGTCTCCAAGAGAAAGGGATTTTCTACCTAAATCAGATTGGGGATTCTACTCGAACTTTTATTTGGTCACAGGAATGGAAGAACCATATGCACTTGGGTCTGGAGGAAGGTTATGAAATTACATGGATAAATTATACCATGGCCTTGAAAGTAACTCATATTTGTTCAATGGATAGGGAGTACGAGTTGGTGTGTTCCCTGGACCCCTTTAGAGTTTATACTCCAAAAATGGGTTATATCCAGCTCTAGCTCAGTATAGCCCTTCACCTCAGGGGCCCAGAAAGGTGGTGGAAAGGGTTGTGGAAGTTAAGTTGTCCACTCATAAAAAATATTTATGCGGTGTTTGTTGGTTAAAAAGGTACCTACCTAGGAGGTTATGAGAAAAATGCAAATTGCAGGTCCATGATGGTGCTCTCTTTGCAAAGTAGAAGAGGAATATCAGGTGCACATTTTTATGTTATGTCCTTTCATCAAGGTCGTTTGGAAATAGGTCTCTAGGATGATGGTTCAATTTGTGTCATGTCAAGGGAAGTTGGTGGAAGAGGCCTAGAAGTATTGGACCTAAAATACTTCAAACAACAATATCAGAGCACTCCCACTCCTTGTTTGTTGGGGTACATGGCTAGAAAGAAATTCCACAAATTTTCGAAGTAAGGATATCCCTTCTGAGGTCATTTTTGCTAAATGTATTAGCATACTTGCACATTTTCGAAAAGAAAAAGGAAGGGATACTAGAAGGGAAATTCAAGAAGAAAGAGTGGATCATTGAAGGTTGTGGGTTTTCTTTGATGGTGCATACAAAATAGAAACCAAAACTGTGGTGGTGGGGTTGTGTTGCATATGTCGAATCATGTGAATTTTAAAATCAGGATTGGGTTGGGCCCTGGGACAAATAAATTTGTTGAAATGATGTCTCTAAAATTACTTATCCTCTTTGCCAAAGAAAAAAATGTAAATTTCATTCATATTTTTGGCGACTCTCAAATTGTTGTTAAATGGGTCTGAAAATTACAACAATGTCACAACACTCTTGCTTCCCATTCTTGAAGAATTTCAAAGATTTGTGGCTTCTTTTGATATTTTGATATTCATCATGTTTTCAGGGAGAGGAATATGGTAGCAGACCAACTGTCTAAAGCAGGGCTACAGTTGGAGCATGGGAAGTGGTTGATAATAGAAGATAATAATGGAACTATATATGAGTACTATGACATGCCATTTATAGGTGAACAACCGCAATAGTCTCAACGATTTTCTCTGAACAACATTTCAACTATGTGACTAATTTTTGCATATTTTTCACAAGCACTTATTGGATGGATAATTTTCTGGAATTATTCTACTACAGTATCAGTTGCAACTATATCTATTATATATTTTTTATGTAAAACTTTGTAAGTAACAACATTTTGCGGGATAGCTCTGTATGCAAGACAACAATATGTAGCCTAGAAGCTACCTTTTGGAATTTACATTTTGAAACCAAGGAGTCTCTTTGGTTAAACTGAACAAATGCATGAGGTCATGCATCTACAAAATGTAATTTTCTTTTAAATATGAAATAAAATTACAATTTTTTCTGAGGAAAAAAAACAAAACAAGAACTAGACAATTCAGAAGACATAATATGTCCATCGATCATTGATTGCTACTCACAATGTCCTCCAAACATTGAACATATATGTTTAGAAGAATTTGCATCAATCTATACAAAAAGAGGCAAGAAACGAAGAAACAATAATGTATCATATGTCATTATATACGTAAGGTACAATGAACATAAAGACCCTCACAATTTTTGTAGAGAACAGTTGATGCTATATGTTCCATAGAGACTTGATGGAATCATTTTTAAGAACCAATATTCAACTTGGAAGAATGCTTACATGAAGTTGAAATAAACCATTAAAAAATGAGCAAAACTTCATGTATACAAGTAAAGCATGGGGTAACCTTAATGATGCATCAAACATTCTTGAATCTAAAGATTATGAAATATTTAAGAACGAGGTAGTTAAATAGAACCAATCAATTTCCAATGACAAATTCTCTAGTGATAACAAGCATTATGAAGAATATGATATTGATAATGATGTCCAATACTTTCAAAACATGAAAAAAATAAGAACATCACTTGACAGACCTTACCATATTGTAAAGAAAATAAGAACATCACTTGACAGACCTTACCATATTGTAAAGAAACCACATATATTAGAGAGCATAGAATTCTATAATATGAGAAATATCACTGAACAAAGTAACAGCACAGTCGTCATAGTGAAATATATATATATATTTTTAACTAGAACGGTTATGTTGTATCATCTATTGTGCAATTAATCGAAGTTACATATCCTCAAGAAGGCTGGTGACCCTAACAAGGCCGCCAACCTCTTTGACTGCCTTTGGAAACCCATCCCATCTTCGGCCTTTGGACCACTCCCGGTGAAAATGACAAAATTGCTTACATGAATAAATTCTCACAAAATGTGAGCATAGTAGAAGACAAAGCAAAGCATTAAACCCTGGGGATGAGGATTTCCATAATGGTGGGGTTCAGATTTTCCGAGATCCTAAAGAAACGTTGAGGTCACTTCCCTTTCCTCTTACCATTTGTTCACCGGCAGGAGATCTACTGTCTTCGTCTCTAAAGTTTCCTCGCAGACCTAAACCACCTGTGTCCTCCATGCTGGGCGTGGCCCTGAACCGTAATCCTTTGTCGCGGGATTCCTATGCGCCATCATCCGGCCGAGATCTTCATTGACCGTTGTTGCTTCCGTTCTAGGTCTTCATCTTCATTCAAAGCATCAAAGATGTTTTTATTTGCTAGGGTTGCCTCTGCCGAGTGAGTGGTTCTGTGGCCTCCAGAGCTAGTGGTTCCTGTACTTTTGACCGCCTTCGGCCGACAGTTACGGGTTGAAATCCTCTTCTTTGTCAGTCCCAGCCTCCGAGGGCTTGGGGCAGCCTTCGCAGCATCGCAAGCATGGCACCGGAGGCACTTTCTAAAAGGAATCTGCTCGTAGTCCATCTCTTGAATATGGTGCCATTCCCACAGGGAGAGGTTAATGGCTTCCGTAAGACCTTTCTCGAGGTTAACTTCAACACATATGCGAAGCAGTAACCGGTTCCCGCCTGCGACCGGCCCAGAAGTTTACCAAGCTTGTTGCCCATGTCTCCAAAGATCTTGTCTCGTAGGTGCAAGGGAAGATGAGTGAAGCTCTAACCCAAACAGTGGTTGCAAGGGATCTCGACTTCTGGTTGAAGTTCAGAGTCCGTGGGACTAAGACAACCTTTGACCCCATGAATAGGGTCCATATCCTAAGATCTGTTAGATCACGGGGTCTTTGCTCAAGAAACCAAAGACAAAAACCCCTCGGCCATCGCGAACAAAGTGACTTCTTTCCTTGTATCAGCCTTCCACCAATCATCCATCCATGCCTCCACCGCTTTGGGCCTAGGCCATAACCCCGTAACCTTCCCATGAGGGTCGTTTCTGCAAAAAGAAGGGCAAGATTGCAAGGATCCTCTGGAAATAGCTCCAGAGAAGGGATATCCTCCATCTTCTTAACAAAATTACACGAAAGAGAAGGCTTGGATTTAGGTATTTCCGAAATGAACTAACGCCTTGAATTCTTCCAACCGGTCATTTCCTATCTTTGCATTCGAATCTGAGGCCATGGTTGTCGACCTCCAGCACCAAGACACAACTATTACGCATGCAAAGTCAGCGGCTTCATGCAAGGATTCTGATCGCTGCCCGCATCGGGAACGCCGTCGGCCGCCTCCCCCACTAAAGGAACGCCGGGTCGGCCGCCGTCACCAATGCTTGGCCTGGAAGTCTCTCGTGATGTTAAGTCGCTTCCCAAAACCAATGGAGCTCGTCGGTCGCCTCCCCATGGATTTCACCGCGATAAATGAAAACGAGCCCCCAATGTTTGGTCTGGAAGTCTTCAATGCTAAGTCGCCACCGCAAACCAATGGAGCTCTCCGTCACGCTTCCCACGGATTTCCTCTCACCTCAGACAATGGTAAACTGAGGCTGGCTGCTAGGGCTTAGGACCTCAGCCGGTTCTCTCTCGCCCTCTCGCCATCAAACTAGTGATATGAAATATATATTGACTAAAATAAAAAGGCACCCAAATGAACTAATATATTTGTTTTTATGGAGACTGTAAGCATTGGGAAGGCATTTGTTGTGAAAGCACTTTTCCAAACTCTTGTTCACATGTATAGAAACATAATGGAATATGACCCACTTAATCCAAAAGGAATCATAACAACTTACACAAGAAAAACAACATTTAATGCAAGAGGTGTCACATTGAACTATGCATTTTGCATGCCTTTTAACAAATCATAATACTTGTCGCCAAGCAATGAAAAGTTGGATACTTATACAAAACACTATGAACAACTTTATATTATGCTAATTGATGAATTGTTCCTTGTTGGCTCTACATTCTTGCATCAAATTGAGAAACGATTGTGAGAAATAAAACACAACCCAACAAAATATTTTGGAAATGTTGATATAATATTATGTGGGGACTTGTATCAGGCACCCTGTCAAGGATTCTTTGATGTTTGAAAATTCATGGTGAACAAGGGAAAAAAATTGTATACATTTTTGCAAGACAAAATAAAATGCTATGAGTTGCACATGTCAATGCGTCAACAAGACAAAGATTTTATCAAAGTTTTAGATAAATGAGATTGAACGAGCAGTCTAGTGATGACATAGAATACATAAATAACCATTGTTATAGATAACCACCAATAGATCCACATTTTCCATACCTATTTTACAAAAAAAAAACAAAAGATGTACAAAGACATAATGAAAAAATGTTTCACAAGTAGATGAAGAATTGATAATTCTTGAAGCACTTGACCAAGTTGAAATTAGTCAACAAATTTTTTCAACTTATGACAAGACAACTATCTTGCCATAAAAAATACTACTCAAAAGAAATCTACTAGTTGAGCTATATGCCAGAAACTTCAACATAGAATATGGCCTTGTTAATGGTGTTGTTGGAGAATTCAAATGTTATTCAAAGGGGAAAAAATAATCAAATGTCATCTAGATAGAATTTTTTGATCCAATTGTTGAAAATTTGCAAAAAAAAAATTGCCAAGAGTTTTATGACAAAAATATTTCACCAACTTGGACACCAATATTTCTAATTGCAAAGTCATTTCCATCCACTAGATTAAATAACCAAACTACAATACAAAAACAATTTCCAATATAACTAGCTTGTGATAGAACAATTCATAGAGCATAGGGATTGCCTTTATACATGTTTGCATTTGATCCAAGTAAAATTAGGACACGTGGATTAGTGTACACAACCTTATCATGAATGAAAACTATGGATTCATTGTTTCTGATCCAAAATATAACACCAAAAAACCTTTGTGTCAATAAAAAAAGTGTCGACATAAAAGAAGCAGTTGTTTGTGAATGCATCATGGACATTAGACTATTTGAAAAATTCAATTACAGATTGCAATAGAATTTCAATCGTGACTTTGAACACACGTAGTCTACATGCACATATTGATGACATTCTACAAGATGAAGACCTTATGAATAGTATGTGTTAGGTTCCTAACCCGCACATAGGTAGAGCAATATATTCTGATGTAATAAAGCTCAATATTAATAAGGCCTTTCAATAAAATAGAATAAGGCAGATGTAAGAAGACCTAATAGAATCTTTTGCTTCTAGAAGGATCTTCCTCTAGATGCTTCTCTTGATAGACATATTTAGTATAAATAAGGGTCGAGGGTATGAAAACCATAGCTTGGAGATTATTGTAATAGAGCGCTGCTCGAATAGAGGTTTCCCCCTCAAAGAGGCCTGTGAACATTGCTTTCTGAATCAAAGTGTTATTTTTGTTGTTCTTCTTATATCATTTATGTGTTATTGTGGAGATTATGCTGGTTATATTACTGTTATTCTGCCATTTCTAGCATTTTATTTCTGTTCTGCATACTTTTCATATCTGGTATATTACAAGTGGTATCAGAGCACTTTCCTTGGCAAAAATTGTGGGAATTTTTTTCCAGGGTAGAGACGTATTTCAGCGTCTTTAAGCCACATAGATCTATCATTACGCGCATAAACCCACGGTTGAGGGATTCATACACGCAGGAAATACAAGTGGTTCTTAAGCGCACATCTGTTGGCCACCCTTGTAACCCCTGTTGGTACCCCTTCGAGTGGTAGCACATCAGACAACACATGTGTACGAAATCGGCCTAGATTTCCTAAAGCCCTCTTTAGATAAATCGATCGGCCGCTGGACTGTTATAGTGTCGCTGAGAACAACACTTAGGAAGATACTCTCTAGTACCTAGGTAGTTGGGTAGTATGGCTAAGGGTACGATCTATCCTCCTTAGTTAGTGCCCTAAGATATTGGGCCGAGTACTATTGTTGGACCCCGCACGTATATCAAAGAGCTATAGCATAGGGAAAACCCTTGTTTGTAGAACCCTTGTATACCTAACCCTTGGGGGACAGAAACATAAAAAAATTAAAACAGACAAGATATGTTGCCACGCAACTGTGTTCGGGTTTCCAAATCACTACACTTTTCTTACTAGTTAAGCATTTTGGGATTTCATCGCTGTTGTATTCTTTAGACCGGAGTATAACTCCGCAAGTGTGAAAAAAAAAAAAGGTCTGGAAATTGTTTCACCATTATTTGAGACCTATTCCATTGGATCCATCTCTTCTCCCTTATCACATTCATCCATATCATTTTTCGGAAATTTTTTTGACCTCGCCTACCCCTTTTCAGTTCACCCATCCTCATGGCCCATACCCATAGCCAAGACCTAGAAGCTCGCTTCAACACCTTGCAATCTGGTTTCCTCGAGACCCAAAAAGAAGTGAAACAACTCAGTGCCACTATTTCCTCCATCGATACATCCATCAATACAACCATAAATACAACCATGCAGTCCTCAATGGAGGAAGTCAAACAAGAACTGACCACCCAGCTTAAATCTGTCTTTGCATCACTCTACACCAAACTGAAGATCCCTACAAATGACCCTTTCTCTGACGCACCTCCAAAGATTGAAGGTGAACATTCCTCCTATTCCCATACCTTTCAGCACCATCACTTTCAACGTGACCTATGCCTTCTACGGGTGGATGTGACCAAATTTGATGGCTCAGACCCCACTGGTTGGGTAACCCAAATGGAACATTATTTCTCTTTATACGACATTACAGATGACTTGGCCAAACTATCGTATGGTGTTCTCCATCTAGATCAAGAACGTTGGCAATGGTGGCAATGGAGAAAAACTTCCCGTCAAGAATATATTGCTTGGACCCAATTTGTGACTGAGCTTTATGAATGGTTTGACACTGACACCAACCATTTGGGTCATTTGAAAAAATTGAAACAACCAGGAACAATAGAAGACTTCATAGCTTCCTTTGAGCACCTGGATTTTCGAACAGAGGGAATGACTGATGCTTTCTTTCGAGAGTGTTTTATCAGTGGCCTCAAGGATGAGATTTGGGCCCATGTCCTCATGGCTCAACCTTCGAGTCGGGTGGAGGCTACTAAAAAAGCTAAAGAAGCACAACAGGTTGTATCCTCTTAAAACTGTAAACCCTCCTTTATCCCTCGCCCTAAACCCATAAATCCCACTACTCCCTCCACCCCATTAAAGATCCAAAAATTGACCAGGGATGAAATGGATGAATGCCAACTCAAAGGCCTTTGTTATAATTGTGATGACAAATATTTTTCGGGCCACAAGTGTAAGGAACAAAATATTTTTATGGCC
>SNQJ01S0030073.1:186485-200144 GCA_010110895.2 Picea sitchensis
ACCTTGGCCTAAAAAAACATTAGGTTGAGCCATTAATCAACACAAAAAATGATACCAATGAGACACAAGTGATTATCCAATGAACAAATTGTAGATTGAAACCTAAATGAATCAACATAAGGCACAAGTAGAGCCAACTCACTCTGTCACAGGATTTGGATAAATCTACCTTGATCACGATTGTAGAGAGTTTTTTAACATTTATAGAATGAAATGCTTCTTGAGATACCACCACATATTCATGGATTTTCCTCCTAACCAAGAAACCAAATTGTTCTCGAGAGTTTCTTTTTGATAGTAGCACCTTCACCCTTCTAGCAATGATCTTGAGATAATTTTGTAGATGCAATTACAAAGCGATATAGGTCTAAACTCCTCTAAGCCACTAGGATTGTCTGATTTAGGAATGAGAACAACAAATTTAGAGTTAAATGCATCCAAAATCCTGCCATAAACCCTTGTCTCCTCTATAACTCTTAGCATATCCATCTCAATAACCTCATAAAAACCAATAAAAAATTCCACAAGCCAACCATCGGGTCTTGGGATTTTGCCTTTATGGACAGAATGTAGAACTTCTTGAAGCTCTTCTTTAGTAACCTCCTCCATCATTAAAGCATCATCTTCCTCATTCGGAAATCCAGGAAACAAGGTCGACATCTTTACCACTTATGCAATTGTACCTATGCATTCTTCCTTAAAGAGGTCTTTAAAATTATTCACCTCAACCTTAGATAAATCCTCAAGGCAAGATATCTTAGTGCCATACCTACTTTGAAATTTCCAAATTGTATTTACACACTTCCTGTTATTTGTAAATTGGTGCAATAATTTAGAACTCTCATCACCATTTTCAATCCATGGATCCCTAGTATTTAGCCACCAAGTAGCTTCTTTTTCATCTAGAAGCAATCACTTCTTCTTCTCCAACTCAATAGTCCTAGCCTTATGCTCCTCATTAGAAAAACCACCTAAATACTAAAATAAAGAAGCTCAATATTCTCCTCCACCTCCTTTAAGTCCTTCTCATCCTTGGTTCTCTTCTCATAAGCCCATTTTGAAGCCACTTGTTTTGAAAATTTTAAATTTTCCTCAAATTGTATAGCAACAAATTCCTCGGCCTCAAAGACATAAGACACCCACTAATTCTTAACCATATGAACAAAACCCTCATACTCAATCCAAGTTAAATTATATTTGAAAGGGTTGGGGAGGGTTTTCCCTAGGCCAGTCATGTCCAAGAAAATATTGAAGTGATTAGAGTCACCATCTAAACCAACCCACTACCTTGACCTCAAGATGACATTCAAAACCATTCAAATAATAAAAACCTATCCAATTACTTAGAAATGTTATAAACATCAACCCTCTTGTTCCTCCAATTTGGCATTATATTTATAGCTTCCACCACAAATAACTCACTATCCTTCAATCTGTTGACAAAATAGTTAGAGATAAGATAAAGTTGGTCAACCTCCCCTCATACCTCACTTTCCCAATAGAAAAATTCAAGTCCCCTCCAAAAACTATAAAGGGGTTTATTTAAAAGATTAAATTAAAAATAATTATCCCAGAAAGCCACTCTTTTATAATATGGACCATATAGGTTCAAAACTGTGAACTCATTCCCTAATTCTAAGGAGTAGAGTGGCAATCTGAGCCCTAATTCAAAGGACCGTGAGTTAGAATAAGATAAAACCCTAGTCTTCTAGCCAAATATCAAATCACTTTAACTACCCTTAACATTAGAATATATATCCCCCAGATGGGGTGCCACCTGGAGACTGCATGTCACATGGTGCACTGGCAGCAGGGGTATTTAAAGTCCCCCTATGCCAGCACCCTCCCCAATTCAATTGGCATGCCTCACATTTACGCAGAGTAGAGAAAAGAGTGTTGGGATGGTCCAACATCTATAATGGTGTTTCAAATCTAGTTTACGAGAATTGGTACGATGCTCCCTACCCACAACACTTCAACATTCATGGCCTCCATTGCCATCACCTTACTCATCATCACGCATGTATTTCCTCCTTGCTTCTCTTATATCTATTTTTTTTCCTCAGTCCCTCATTCCCCCTTGGCTACCAAGATTTGGCTCTCCTAGACCTCTTTTTTTTTCATTTTATACCTCCCTAGAATTTTTGGCCTCTCCACTATGCACTCTTCTCCCCCCAGGATTGGTTTTGTTATGCCCCGTGAGAGAGGCAATCCCAAACGTGGGTCGGCCTACTACATCCAAGAAGGAATTGTTATAACCCTAATTTGCACCAGACATACTTACTTGACATCAAGCCATCCCATATTCCTTCTTTCCCAAGCCAGTACTGAACAACTCTTCTTAAAACCCCCCTTTTTAAAGGCCCGCACAACCTACTCCACTGCTGCACGAGTGTACACGCTAATTTCCTCACTACAACCCGCGTGTACCTACAAAATCACAAAAAAGGAAAGTTGTTGACGGAACACATAGCTTTGGGTAAGTTAACTAAACATTTCAGCCATGCATGGTCAGTCATTCGACAAATACCTAGCTCCTTATAGCCTATAAAAGAAGGGGTAAGGGTCCCATTTGAAAGGAGGAAAATCATATTAAAGAGACTATACCCAATTGAGCATTCCCCTTGTCCCAACCTTTAGCCATCCTTGTGCAAAGAGAAGTATAAAGCAAAGAAGTTGGAGGACAGTTGAAGAGGAGCCCAGAACCAGTTTCAAGGAGCAGTGACAACCACATATTGTAAGTTTACTCTTGTGAAGATTAATACAAAAAGGAATACTTTTCCCATCCCGCCATATCATGTGTTCAATTTGAATATCTATTTTATGATATTGTCACAACTAACCCAACAATTAGTATATAAAATGCATGTTCACAACTTTTTGTTTGTTCATGTGTGAATGCAGGTCATCTTTGGGAGGAGGCTTGCAATCAAAGAGTGAATGAAAGCAAAGGGATCGACATCAAAGCAAAGGACTCAAGGTAGAGTTACCGAATCTTGTTTACACCTTTGTATTGCATGAATGTGGGGTTTTGTGTTGGGAGAATAGGAAAGAGTATAAGCCTTTGAAATGGTCATTTTTTGCATGCATGATTAGAGCCCTTAAATTCTAAGTCCATAGGAGGGATTCCCACCCACAACAAGAATGCACCGATGCACTAAACCTCTGTCTCTCCATCCCTTTCCAATAAGCAACCCATCCCATTCTCCCCATTATGATTAGAACTAGGACATGGAAACCAAGGAAGAGCCTCAATCGTCTATCCCAGAGCCAAATTACGGAGGTTGCATAGTGGAGGAGATTTTTCCTCACTGAACGGAGATTCCTCGTCACTTGCAGGATGATGGCAATGAATGGATGACACAATAAGGCACTGAGGAGATGATCATGATAAGTTTTCTGGTAGAGAAGGATCTTCCTCCTCGGATGCGAGATTACTGAAAAAATTCCACCGACCCCAATGCTGCAGACCCATAAATCAATTGGGGTGAATTCTAGCATGAGAGAGAAGTACACGACTCACCCAAAGTGCCAATGCAAATTTTACTCCCCCTCTCCCATAACTTCATGGGGAAGAGGTATATCCAAACTATTTGACTCCACAAGATTTTTAGGGAAAGTTTTTTTCCAGGGATTCCTAACCCCCTAGAATTTAATGATAGGCATATCATTAGGAACCATGCCATGGGGATTTACTTGCTTTAAGAACCCACTCAATGGACAATTTTCTTCCTTACTAAATCTCTAAATTTTCCCTTCTTTTTGCTAAAAAAAAATAGATTTGTTTCCTCTACCACCCCCCTTTACCCCTTTGTTCTCAAACAAAAATAAACCACTAGCCACACTCCCTTTTCCACCAAAAACTCATTTTTCCTCAGTGTCAAGGAATACTAAGAAGTATATACCTCCAAACCCTCTTTCCTTTTGCTCTTATTAGTAGATGCAAAACCAATAATATCATAACAAAGAGAAGGGTCCCCCATACCCACATTTAGAGAACTATCACACCTCCCCCATCTTCAACAACCTCAAAATAAAACCAACAAGACCCCATAATGAGAGAATATTTCTTAATCACATAAAAAAAAGCTACAAATAAGATCTAAATACTTATGCAACATAACTTCTTCACATCTAGATATATCGGGACCAAGATCCACACCTTCATCCTTTTTTACAATCTCCACTCAACCTTTTATTGCACTAGAGGAAACTCCATCCACTGTGACTAGGCCTTTGGATTGGAATTTGAGACTAGAATTTTCCCATGGAAAGTGTTAGCTTCAAAATTAGGACCACCACCAGACATAATCTAAGCCTTTTCTACCACACCCAAGATAGGAACTTCCTTTCTCCGAACAAAATTATTAATTGGAAATAGATAATATTTTACCACATGCCTATATCTATGACATATAACACACTTATATGGCACCACCATATTTGCACCGCCATCTTTGTGGCCATCATTATCATTTTGCATGATTACCATTTTGCACCACCATCTTTTTGGCCAATACTTCTTTAAAATCAAAACCAATCAATATGCGCACAATTGTCATATGACCTATTTGATTAAATTCATGTTGTATTCAAGAAAGGTCCCAAGTAAATTTTTGACCTATTTAAATACCTCATAGAACCAAAATTTTCTAGGAGTATAGGAAGTTTAACCCACACTGGGGTATATTCCATATTTTATGTTGATGGAATGAAAAAGGGGAACCGAGGCTTTGGATAAAGAACTGTCAACCCCCACTTCCAACATGCATTCAAAATTGACTTCACATCTTGCTCTAATCTGAAGAATAAATCATATCCAGTTGCAAACCAACACGAATGATTTTGAATTATAAGCCAAAGTAGATTCCTAATTTTCTTCCATCCATCCCTTCAATAAAGCCTAACACATTCTCTGGCCTTGAAACCTTCCAACAAGCACCTCCAAGGCCATGCTAACCACCTCATTCATTTTTTTTGTCATTCCCTAACACCAACTTTATTGGAGATTCCTTTTGATGCAAACATTTGTTTCTTGTCTCTCCCTTGCATTGAGATACTTTGGATATCACCAAGAATAACTGTTGATGGGTCCAAATGGCATGTCAAGAAGGTACGAGAGAATGCTCGACGGTAGGTCCCAATTAGACCTACTCTCATTTGGTGTAGCATTTCCAACTAGTATGTGGGCTTGGTTTCCACTAAGAATTAAAAGAAGAAAAAGGGGAAAGACAATGAATTATCCTTGTTATTAATTATGCTTGTTCTTATCTTCTTAAATTCTTTGAAATGTTTCTAGGTGTTTTTTGGTGTTAGTCTACTGAATAAGATCACCCCATATTCTTTTTCTTTGTATCGTCCTTCTAATGTTCCCTTGTAGGTTTGATTTCGACTCCTATAGCTTCATATATGACTGCCTTAACATCCACAACCCATTTTCTGATTAAATTCAGGGATCACCACTCTAATGGCTTACCATCGATGTCTGACAGTCGGTCTATGGAGGGGAGAGTGAACTTTGATGGCGTAAAATGTTTTGATGGGGTAGTAATTTCGATGCACATGGTTGGTGTTAGCACTAAGAGTCACACTTACACTATTGTAAGTGCAATCCAAGTACCCATCATAAATATAAATGGATTAAATGGTTTGAGTAGGTGGATCAACAAGACTAGGAAAGAAAGGGAGAGGGTAACAAAATGTCTGCAAAGGCATTCCATTGGGAATGGAGTCATAACATCCTACAAATGAAAGGAAATCAAACTGTATATAAGACAAAGAGATATATAATGATGAGTAGAAGCATGGTGAATATGACAAAAGGAAGAACATCCATTATACAGATATCCTTTCTACAATAGATAAAGATTTGCTTAAACAATGAACAATGATTTAATGGGCAAGTTACAAAAGATCCTTTGTTGTTCATGAATCCATCAATCAATGGAAGCTATGATCCTCAAAACCTGCAATATGTTCAAGCAGTAAGATAACAAAGAAGTTGGAAAACAAAGAAGACAGTCTGATAACAACTCTCATGAATCTTTAATGGCAGAAAATGTCAGTACAAAGAGGCTCTCAGGCTTACAAATGAGCAACTAAAATTGCTCCTCTAGCTCTCTCCTCTCTTCGCTCATGAATCCAACCCTTTTCTCATTAAAAAACCCCTTTATTTATAGTGAATAATCTCTATCTACCCTATGGAGGTCGAAACCAAGGAGTTACATAGGATCCTCCTCCATTTAGGAGTCTTGTTACAAAAGATTCCAACAAAAGCCTAACAAATTCCTATTTTTTGGGGATTTTGTCTATGATGATAAATGCCTTTTGAAACAGGTCATCCCTATTGATCTGAAGATGGAACAGATGTCTCTCATGTCCAACAAAATCCTAGGAGACCATTTGAACCTTCCTTTACAGGTGGCAATCTCCCAACAAGGTGAATATCCAAACAATAACCGCTACATGAAATTTTGTAGCGCCGCTGTAAAACAGTTCTACACATTTCGTAGCACCCTTTGTGTGTCTGTCTAAGTGATTCTGTAGTGCCCTTTGTGTGTCTAGCTAGGTGATTTCATACCACCTTTTATGTATCTAATATATCTCTAACCATAACATGTTTTGCAAAACTGAGATTTTTTTTGTTATTTGGTATGTGATGAACAAAAACCTCCTCCAGTTTTCAAAAATACCTGCTCATTTGTTCATAATCCAAGTTTTAAGTTAGTCACTCAAAAATTGCAGAAGCACAATGTGCTCTCAACAGAAACACAATGTGGTCTTTGAGATGGTGTTTGGAGGCCTTCCCAGAGATTTTTTGGGCTGAAAGAGATATGGTTGGAAATATTATGATGTCTTCTACACAATGGAATCATCAAGTACTGCAAACGCCTTCTCAAAACCCCTGAAAAACTGACTTGAAGTCAAGTTGTTCAAAAGTATAGGAACCCTCCTATAGAAATTGTATTTTGGGAAATTATCTCAAATTATAATACAATATTATGTGTTAACATCTAGCTCCATAGGGGATGGCATGCTCCTTGTGAGCTTCCAAGAACATGCAGTTCCAGTTTCCTTATCCATTGGGCTATGGAGTCAATTTTGCAACCAATCTCTGTACACTGTCAAAAACTGCCACTTATTCAAGAAACCTAACTGATATATCTGCGGCAAACTGAAGGAAAGTGTTTTCTCAGAAAGCGATCTTATTTCCTATGCTACCCTGCCTCTAACTGAATCTGCAACTTGGTCAAGTAAAGGCAAACTTCCATAACAACCACTCAAGTAGTTTCAAAACTGAAATGATCTTGTTCACACCACTGATCAAAAGGTAATTTCTGAAATATAACATCAGTAATAAAAACTTCAGGAAACAAAACTCACCTAGAAGTGTTGGTGAATAAATGTAATCTAAAATGTTCTGATAAGATGAAAAATAAGACCCCAACAAGGCTGCAAATGCATCCTTGAAACCAAGATCAAAAATATGTTGATCGACAGAAAACAATTGTTCATCCATGACTACATCTTTGCTTGAAAACTGATAACCCTCTAGTCTTCTTGTGATCTAATTTTGATCATCAATAGAAAAAAAATTCTCTTTAGAATGATGATCACAAGATGATGATAAAACATGGTTTAAAGCATACTGGTCATTATCAACTAGAAACATGTAATTACCTATGCAATCATCAATTACCTCATGATCAAAATGGTTTGAAATTGATCGTCAACTTGTCATCCATTCCTGTCCATAGAAACATCTGCTAACAATGAAGAATTATGATCTGAATCTGAAATATACTTACATCCTTGTTGTTGTTCCAAATATGCTTCATACTCGTTGCCTTCATGCTCAAAAACTGAAACATACTGACAGTTCCCTTGCTCATGTGCATGCAAATTTTCAAAGTAAGCTAGATCTCGAAGTCTCTTGGAAGAACATATGTTCTCCTCAATTTCTTGGACATCTTCAAATAAGCATGCTAAGGATGAATACTTCCTTTCTAACAGTATAAGGATAAGCTCTGAATGTTAAGCCATAACGTAGTATACCATGGCAACAGTCTTTGTAGGCCGGATATCCAAAGGCATGTCATGATAAATGTTGTAGAACCTTTTATTGAAGACAAACAAGACTTCATCTTTCTCTCTCCTAAAGGCATAAAAATCAGTGAGGTACAAATCAAGAGAATTGTTCTCACCCCAATGATTTAGAAAAGTATTGTACAATTCGATCCAAGAACCAATGGAATCGGATCTCAAACTCTTAAACCATACTACAACATCTCTAAACAAATATTTGGATAACAACCTCGTAGTAACATCATCATGAACTATCTCAAACTGATCAACAAAATTTTCAAAGGCCCCCAAATTCCTCTCGGTTGTGACATGATCCTCTCCAAAAAAACAGGGAAGGTACTCAAGGAAATCAAGAGGATAAGGATGAAGGATATATGACAACTTTATAGGCTTGAACATCTTTATCTTGATTCTAGTTTGAAAAGCAGTGGGATGAACATGATGATTAACAAGTTGATGGCAAGGCTCGATAATAACTGAAGATAATGAGATCTGAGAAGGATTTGAATCACTTTTATCATTCACATGGTCACGAGGTTGAGTATGTTCGAGAGGGATAGAGATATAAACCTCGTTCTTATCAATAGGATGAAATGAAGTTTCAAGACCAAACTCACAACACAAGCAAGCTGCAAATTTTCTTCTAGCAATCATGGATATATAAAATAAGGTTGATGATCATCCGAATAAACAAAGCACAAGATGATCCTCTTTATATGTGAAGGGAAAATAAAAAATGAGCTGATAAAGAACAACAAAAGTTCATGAAGAAAGCTCATAAGTTGATACTTGGTCATCCCCTTTCCTATGGTCATCTTTTTTTCAACAGGATCCTCCCCAGTGGAGTCTTTGATTGTGGAGTCTCCGGGTAGATGATTACAGTCAATTTTCTGTATCCCTCTCTTGTCTAACATCAAGAGTTGGATCTATGTCGTTCTCCCAGGGAATATAGCTTCACACTTCGTTCCCCGGCAACGGCGCCAAAAATGTTAGCACTAAGAGTCACACTTAGACTGTTATAAGTGCAAGGCAAGTACCCATCAGAAATATAAATGGATTAAATGGTTTGAGTAGGTGGATCAACAATACTAGGAAAGAAAGGGAGAGGGAAACAAAATGTATGCAGAGGCATTCCATTGGGCATGGAGTCATAACATCCTACAAATCAAAGGAAATCAAATTGTATATCAGACAAAGAGATATATAATGATGAGTAGAAGCATGGTGAATATGAAGAAAGGAAAAACATCCATTATACAGAGATCCATTCTGCAATAGATAAATATTTTCTTAAACAATGAACAATGATTTAATGAGCAAGCTACAACAGATCCTTTGTTGTTCATGAATCCATCAATCAATGACAGTTATGATCCTCAAAACCTACAATATGTTCAAGCAAGAAGAAAACAAAGAAGTGGGAAAACAAAGAAGACAATCTGATAACAACCATGAATTTTTAATGGCAGAAAATGTCATTACAAACAGACCCTCGGGCTTACAAATGAGCAACTAAAACTGCTCATCCAACTCTCTCCTCTCTTGGCTCATGAATCCAACCCTTTTCTCATCAAAAAACCCTTTTATTTATAGTGAATAATATATATCTACCCTAAGGAGGTTGAAACCAAGGAGTTACATAGGATCCTCCTCCATTTAGGAGTCTTGTTACAAAATATTCCAACAAAAGCCTAACAAATTCGTATTTTTTTGGGATTTTATCTATGATGATAAATGCCTTTTGAAACATGTCATACTGATTGATCTGTAGATGGAACACATGTCTCTCATGTCCAAAAAAATCATAAGAGACCATTCAAACCTTCCTTGACAGGTGGAAATCTCCCAACAAGGAAAATATCCAAACAATAACTGCTAAAGGAAATTTTGTAGCGTCGTCATAAAACAATTCTGCACATTTCGTAGCACCCTTTGTGTGTCTGGATAGGTGATTCCGTAGTGCCCTTTGTGTGTCTGGCTAGTTGATTCTGTAACACCTTTTCTGTATCTAATATCTCTCTAACTATAACACGTTTTGCAAAATTGAGAGAGGTTTTTGTTATTTGGTGTTTGATGAACAAAAACCTCCTCCAGTTTTCAAAAATACCTTCTCATTTGTTCATAATCCATTTTTTAAGTTAGTTACTCAAAAATTGCAGAAGCGCAGCGTGCTCTCAACAGAAACGTAGTGTGGTCTTTGAGAGGGTGTTTGGAGGCCTTCCTAGAGGAATTTTGGGCAGCAAGAGATATGGTTGGAAATATTATGATGTTTACTACACAATGGAATCATCAAGTACAAGTAGTCCAAAAGTACAAGAACCCTCCTATAAAAATTGTATTTTGGAAAATTATCTCAAATAATAATACAATCTTATGTGTTAATAGTTGGGATGTGAATACTTTGATGGCTTACCTCCCTCCCTCTGATGAAGTCTGGCTCTGATGGGTAAAATATCAATGTAATATAATAATACTCCTCCGATGGGTAACAATCTGATGACTCCACCCTATGATGGTCATATTAATCCACACTCCATAAGCTTCTAATGGATCCACACTCTAATTACTTACCATCGAAGTCCAACGGTCGGAGCTCAATTTTAAGGAGTGTAGCTCACTCCGATGAGTTACTTCGCCAAAAAAATATTAAATAATACCAATCCCTATCACTCCGATGAGTTACTTCGCCAAAAAAATATTAAATAATACCAATCCCTATCACTCCGACGAGCTGAATCTGATGGGGTGAACTTAAGTTTTGATGAGGTGGGATTGATTTATTATTGAAATAATCATATAGTTCCCAAAGGTATTTGGGAGAAGGGGGGGAGGGGAATCTCGAAAAAACAGGGAGGTGTGTCTTAATGGTAATTCCCAATGGAATTTATCATGAAATGAAGATGAAGACCAATGGGGAGGAGCCTAGAAAGAAGTCCCATGAAATATTAGTTGAATTTGAATGGGTGAGGGGGGAAATGAAAGAGTCAAATTAAATGAAACTAAAATCAAATCAAATAATAAAAAGAAAATGCAAATGCACAAACTAGGACTTAGGGGATAAATGGTAAAAACAAAAATTAAATGAAAATTAAAAAGAAATAAACTAATATAAATATATACATAAAAAAATCAAAAGGTCAAATTGTTTCTAATTTTATGGGGCATGAAAAAAAATGAGAGAATGTACATATTACACATTAGATTTTTATGCAAAACACACGATGTAACAAATAGTTTATTCATGTAAAAAAAATTTCATCCATGTAAAAGAAAATTTGACCCATGTGTAAAAACATTTTTAAAGTGAACTTGATTTTCCCCATGTAAAAAATAAATATCAAGAGTAACTCTGGGAAACGCATGGGGAACAAAAAACCATGGGAAATTACCATGTGCAATCAAATCCTATGGTTTTGAAAAACCAAGAATAAAATACAAATGGAAATAAATAAATAAAATAATAATAAATAAACAAATAAAAATACAAAATACAAAATAAAAAAGAAATAAACAAATAAAATAAAATACAAAATAACAATATACAAATTATGTACAAAAATAAGAATTAAAATTGGGCAAATAAGACCAAGTTACATGCAAGTTAGGGTTCCATGTTAGTCAGGGTTTCACACTAGTCAAGGTTCAACATGTAGTGACCAAAAACTAGGAGTGAGGTGTACCTTTTAGATTTTGGGTAACCGAGTGTAAATTTAGATAGGTAGGTTGTATGGTTATCATGAACACTCAGATTCAGATGCAGCAAATGGACAACAACCAAGAGGAAAAATACGACACATCATACAACAAATCAATGTCACAAATAGCGAATCATATGATAAATGGAGATCGACGCCAACCAGACACAAGACACATGTCAATCCAATCAAGTTGAACATCTCAGAGGGAAGACCTGATAAGATTGCAAAGAGAGTGAATACGATCAGATCACAGAATAGGTTCTTATGTCATGCCACAATGCATGAAACTTATTATGACAAATAGAGAGCAAGCATTTGGAGATGAAATGACAAGGACCTACATCCATGAAGCTCAAAAGGCTTTGGTCCTAGGTTTTCAAAGAGAGGGGAGGCTGAAAGAAGAACATGGTAGAGATCAATTTGAAGAAGAGATCAATCAAAAGAAGCTTGTGCCTTTCAAATCTCAAGAATTCCACAAGGGACTTCACTCGATCATCTCAATGATACAAACCCAATGAGGGGATACCAATAGGCTTGGGCTTCAGACCATTCTTGAGAAAATGAACACTCAACACTCTGAGCAGGGACTCCTAATAGAGTAACAATGAAAGTTGGATCCGATAGCCTTGTGAGATTTGGACCTCGGGGAAACTATAAGCAAAGGAAAATTTGCTTCCCAATGAGGGAGAGATTGGTAAGGATCAAGGTTCCAGACAAGGATCAAGGTCATGGACTCATCAATACTATTAGAGTTTAAGTTATTATTAGGTTTCTTTTCAATTCAATAGATAACCATAGCATAGATAGGATCACTGAGAAATACACAATCACAAGAGACACATCATTTATCTTGGGAAACCCTCATGGGGGAGAAAACCCAACAAAAACTTCCTTAATATAGATAGCCAATACAATGCCAAGAGAACAAACCAAACAATACAGAAATTCCTCTCCTGAGTATGTGCCTCTCTCTCTCTTCCTTCTTCTCCAACTGTAGCTCCAAACTTGCGCTCTGATGAACAAGTGCGTTAATGAACAAATGAGGCGTTGGCCTCTCTTATTTATACAATCTAGCAGGTGTGAACTAAGGTGTCTTTTCAATGGAAGGGATGACTTCTCATTCTAGGTGGTTATAACCACTTTAATATATTATGGGGGCCAACTTCTCATTTAGCATGTTACAATTAGGGTTTGACCAATCCGCAAAAGGGGATTTGGTCATTTACAATTCCCGACATGAACAATCCACAAAAGGAGATTGATCTAATGAATAATACATCAATAATAAAATAGAATAATCTTTGCAGTTACAATATTTCAACACTCCCCCTTAACAAGAAGGGTATTCTACAACAACATCATATGAGAGAGAGGGAAACATCATCAACAACATCTTGGAACACTGACTGGCGTATCTATAAATCATCATAAGTTTTTCTCATCATCAATATCATCATTCAAGGCAGGGAGATGGAATGACATCATCATCCTCATCAGCATGAGGCTAAGTTAACATCATCATCATCTTCAGTGTGAGGCTAAAGTAATATTATCATCTTCTTTAGCATGAGGCTAAAGTAACATCGTCATCTTCTTTAGCATGAGGCTAAAGCAACACCATCATCTTCAACATGAAATATGAAATAACATCATCATCATCATCTTCAGCAAGAATCTGAAGTGGCATCATCATCATCATCTTCAGCAAGAAGCTAAAGTGGCATCATCATCATCATCTTCAGCAAGAAGGTGAAGTGGCATCATCATCATCATCTTCAACAAGAAGTTGAAGTGGAATCATCATCATCTTCATCAACATGGATTAGTATAACACTAATACATCATCATCATCAATAACAACACAAGGCCGATACAA
>SNQJ01S0030074.1:0-12457 GCA_010110895.2 Picea sitchensis
TTTTTCATCTAATTTATTACCATATGATGCTTTCTTTCCCCATAACAACAAATAGTGTTTATAATATCCACAACATTATACACCCACTATTCTCTAAAATGATAACCACATCTCAAGTGGCCTATCCCACCTTTTTGAAATGCAATATACTTTCTATGTTTTCTTGGAATGCATAAAGTAAAATATCGAGTTCAACATATAAATTAATTGCAACAAAGTTTAGAAGTTGCAAGTTTAGATTCAAAAGTGATGTTACTAAGACTGATATATTAGTCAACATTTTACTATAATTCCATGATTTGTTTCACTCTTCTTTTGTGAATATTGTAAGGCATGTGGCGCCAAGCTTGGGCACGCCCACTTTCACCGTAGACCGAAGCAGAAGAAATCAAGCAGGAAGGACACTCGGTGACATGAGGAGAATAAGGTCTTCATATAGGGGATATTTAGGGTTCCTTGGGAACAACATGCAAAGAAATGACTCCACCCAATATTCCTTGAAACACAAGTCAAACGATGGATGGTTTCATTAAAAGTTGAGGGTAATATGCGGGAACTCCACTAATGAAGGATCTAATCAGCTAAGGCATGCAGGACACACTTAGACATGTTAGATCGACTCACCTAAGGGGAGCACGCAACCAAGATGATGATTCAATTAGATGGATGGGTCATGATGGTCCAAGAGGCATGTCAGTTGATGGGAGTGTGGAATATATGGGTACACTAGGTCCACATAGGGGTGTGATGATCGGTTGAGTGTGAATATTCACAAAGGGGCACGGCACACCAAAAAGACATGGCATTTTGTACAATTGACCCTTGGATTCCATATAAGAGCACAAGAGCACAACCAAGAAGGTAAGTTGGAAAAACTTGGAAAGAGAGTAAGAGAGTTATGTGGTTTAGAGGAAAACAAAGAGGGCAAGCTCCATCAAGTGACAAGGAGACAATTCACTCCACTTTGGAGGACTTGTGTTTCCTTGAGGATGATTTAGTGGGCATAGTTGGGAAAGTGTTATAGATTTATTGGCCACCTAATCATTAGGTCATTATCACCTAAAGGTCACCTAATCACTAGGTCAATATCCCCTAGAAACCCCTCATTTTCTCCCTTAAAACCTACCAATTTTTCCCTGGGTTTTCAACTTAGTTTCTTCCCGGTCACCCCCTTCCTTCATTAAAAGAGTGACCAGAAAAGTATGGTCTCGCCCTATGGATTTCCAAGGAGAAATTGGTCACTCTTTCTATGTGTCTAGGGAGCGACCAAGCCTATAAACTCCCATTTTTGGATTTGGCTTCAATGGATGAGACTTACCACTGATTTCTAGGGGTTTAACCTCGATAAGGATTCCATTATGAGCTCAAGAATATTATCCTAATAACTATATGGCATTATCCATAAATCCCTATAATAAAAAATCCATTTCCTATGGAAAAGGAGGAGGAAAGAGATAGAAAAGTTACTCTGGTGATTTTGTTGCAAGACTTGGGCAAGGAGCTTGGAAGGATGCCATCTCTTTTGTATACATATTTGTAAGTTGCAATATTGTTTATTTTATTAATACAAGACATACCGGATGTTTCCCTCTATCCCATTGTTCATATAAGTTTATGTACTCATTGGTAGAGAATCAATATACTTATGCGTTATGATATATTATTAGATCTATTGTCAATCCATGCATGATTGCTTTGATCCTTGGTTGTTTTCATGTATGAATCAGATCTAGGAACACCCTTAGTTTATGTCTCTATTCCTTTCTTAGGCACTGGAAGAACCTAAAGGAGCTCATCTCTTGCAGGTTACAAAATCCTTACAACAAAATAGCAACCATACTAGGGAATTTTTTCTCCATGTATTAATCCCCTTAGATTGTTGAATTTTTTAATATTATTTATAGATATCTCCTCCCTTTTAAGTGCTCTTGTTCCATCCCAATCATTGCCCAATTCTTTTCTGAGTCTAGTTGAAGAAACACATATCCCATATCTATCATATCTCACCCAGATTTACCCTTTTTTCATTTCCCAGGTCCGGTCACCCTTTCCTTGTGTAAATAGAGTGACCAACCTCCCTCTGTTCGCCCTTTTTTCTCTATAAAGGAGCGATCAACTATCTTCTTAGTCTACCAGGAGCAACCATACCTTATGGTCGCACATTTTCTCTTACTAAGGATCCATCATGCCACTCATCTGTCATCTTATTGAACTTCTTGTTACATTGGTTTGACCAGAAATGTCTTCCTTGACCTCCTCGAGTAGTCTACAGATCCTTGGCATCTCCCTCAGATTTTTTTTGGAGAAATTTATCTTTGATTATTTTTCCACTCTCACTTTGATTTCTTTGAGTGTTGATTTATTTTCAGTCATTTGGAATACTTTTTTCAGTTTTGAAGCCTTGAGTATTGCGTGTTTCAATTTGGAATATTTTCTTTCTTCCTTGTTATATACCTTTTAGTGCATTACATATGGTATATTGAAGGTAAATAAATAGAAGGAGTTGATTTCAAATTGCATTTACTTGAAAAGAGAAAGCATAAAATTTCATTGGAGTGTTTTCAAAAGTAGTTTAGGAAAGTTGTTTTCTTTCAGATTGCAAAAACTTAATTTCATTGTTTGGCATTGTTTCCCATTTCATTGAAAATAAAATTAAGATTGCATGTTGTTGAGTGCTTAGTTGTCATTATAAATGAGTAAAGAACTCCTCTCCTTTATTTAACTATCTTTCATCGAAAATGAATTATTGCATTGCATCATTATCTGCACCTTTTTGGAGTTGATTCCTTTAAACATCATCAGTTTCACTACCACACCCTTGAGTAAACCAAAACCCATAAAATCAAGCGCTTAATAAAAGTGATCTAGCAACTTTTCTTTTTAGGGCCTGCACATCAACATTAGATCAGGATATAGCTTTGGAATAGGTTGTGAGGTGAACTCTCCAAAGCAACCAAAACCAACTTAGAATCTTGCAATATGGAGAGAAAATGCAATTTTCATATAAGCATATCCAAGACCCCCTTCTCAAACAAGGGATAAATATGAGGCCGCGTAAGAGAGAGCAACAAAGATTACCCCTCCGAAGCTTAACCAAACATAGTGGAAAGATCGTATACTGGGGGTTATTCTTGAAGTGTCACTGGTCTCATTAGGTCTCGGTGTTTCATTAATCTCGAATCCGTTTGAGCTCTTCAGGAGTTTATCGGTCCTCTTGTTTTCAGTCCTCTAGAAGAATTTTGGAATGGATATTATGCTCATGTGTGCAATCCCGACTTTCGACTATACCCTCCTGGAGGTTTAATGCTAGTTAGTAACCCTAGTATCCATAATCCTTAGGGTATATACACAAGGTGATGAGGAAGGGGAGTCTTTGTTGTACCTGGGTTAGATGTTGGTCAAATTCGCTTGGGCTCCTTGGAGGGTAACCCATGGATAAACCGTTGGGGAGCTTGCACCAGGGTGTAATTCCATTAAGCAGGTCGCCAATGTAACTAATCCACCCACTCATCCTAGTCCCTTCTCACGTGTTCCCTCGATGTTTGATTTCATCACCAACTAGTAAATTGATTGTGAGAAGTTATTGGTTTGTTTGGTTTGCTTCCTAGATTTTCTATCACGTGTTGTTTATTTTCTTAGTGGACCTTAGGGTTGAGTATGTATCTATGGCATCAGTTCCTGGGTATACCAACAAATGAATCCCTTTTCCATGGATACCATTTGTTTCTCCTTCCGCGTGACACGTTGGTCCACCTTACATCACAACTTTGACTCTTCTCGATCTCATGATTGGGTTACAGGTTTGGTTGTTTTCCACTCCGGTGAATGCAAATGCTCCTAGTTCTTCGTATGTAAACACTGCACCCCAGGATAATCAACCTAATGTCGATCCTATACATTATTTTCTCATATGGTCTTCTTCTTGTTCTTCCTCTTCTCCTAGTGAAATCCCTACAGTTAGTAACCAGGTGGACAAGAAGAAGAAGAAGAAACATAAGATTAAGAAAAAGAAAAATAAGAATGAGGAAAGGCTTCCAACCACTACAGGACATGTTGGAAGTGATCAGCCAGCCTTTGGGCATCATGCTGCGAGTTTTGATGGTGTCATAAAGTCGAAAAAGAAGAATCACAAGCCCAATTTCCTTTGCAGGCTTTGCAAGGTTGATGACCTTCTCAAGGATTTCCTTGTTATTCCCAAGTTCGTAGAAGTGTGGTATCAAGTTTCTTAACAATCCACGTCATCAGTCGTTGCAGGTCATGTTGGTGACAACCCATTGACTAGTAATAAGGTTGGTAGTAAGAATGGTAAAATCAAGAATCCTTGTTGGTTATGCAAGGACATGCACCATACCTATCGTTGTCCGTGCATGAATGAAGCCTCAAAATTGTTAAAGGCCCTTGTTGTTTCTCAACAACAGCTTCCACCCGATTATCGTAAAAATTTTCGCAACCCACCATTATATGATCAAGTGGTCAATCGAACCCCATCGTTGGTCGATCCCACTCTCCCTTTAGAGAGTGAAGCCAAAGTGGTCGATCTGACCCCATCGTCGGCCAATCCTACTGTCCCTTTAGAGATTGAACCCAAAGTTATCAATCCGAGTTCCTCTTCGGTCGATCTGGTCCATCCAGTGGTCGATTCAATATCCCCATCGATTGATCTCACTCCTCCTTCAAAGAGTTAATATGTCTCTCAAGTATTAATTGTTGATACAGATTCATCTAAACTAGGGGGCATTCCACCCGTTCCAGCGACACCCCCTCCAAGCAATGTGATTACAATTAATTGGAATGCTCTAACAAAACCTCATCTTCCTTCTTACGCACCTTTCCAAATCATTTTTCAGGTTTGTGGTAGGAATATTCCTAACACTATAATAGACGAAGGAGCTTCTATTAGCATCCTATCCTCGAATGCTTGGAAATCTCTTGGTTCACCTCAACTTGTGTCGATGACTCATAATCTGTTGGATTTCAACAGAAGGTTTAGACCACCTTTAGGGATCCTTCCTTAGTTTCTTGTTACTTTAGGGGGGGAAATGGTCAAGATCGATGTGATGGTAGTCCACGACCCCTTGGATTTTAATTTACTCTTCGAGAGAGACTATGTTTACGCCATGAAATATTTTGTGTCCACCCTCTTTCAAGTGATGTGTTTCCCTCACAATGGAACCATAATGACCATCGATCAACTTTCATTCAGTGGCCATCATATAACGTCCAACCATCCTAATTCCATGAATGGTCCTTATATTCTAGCGTCATCCACCTATCCCATGCATTCAAATTTGAATGAGAAGGAATATCTCCCTTCTTTTGACTTAGATCTGGTAGTTGACATGGCGATCTCTTCGATAGGGATTTTAGAGCCTGATCTCCCTACACCTATCGTGCCCCTTGACATATATTCCTTCTAGAGTGTTTTTCGTCTGTCTAGCAAAGTTCTCTTGGAAGCCATGATCATGGTTTTTCCCTTGACATGTATTCCTTCCGAATAATTAGCCTCTTGGAATCCATGATCAAGATTATAGCTATGAGCATGGTTCCCATGTCTGTGTCAAGCTCATTAAAAACTGAAAAAGAGGTGTGGAGATCCTACCTAGCAAAGAGCATAGTTTATTTTCGATTTCAAGCTCGTTAAGAAATAAAACCGATCGCCATGAGCACAGATATTTTCCTATGTCAAGATCATTAAAAAATGAAACAACTAGTAACGAGCATAGTTCCCATTTATGTGTCAAGCTCGGTAAAAAATGAAACAATTGCCTCTCTCATTGAGTTGAGGCTTTGATAAAAAAATCGTAACTGAACCTTCATTTCATTTGCCTATGACAATTGACCCTCTTTCTTCCTCTGGTGAATGTTTTCCTATTAGTATCCAACAGTCTAATTTGGTACAAACAACATAAGAGTTGGAAGATGAAACTAAGCTTGGAGGGGAATGTCTCCAACCTCTAGTTATCATGTTGGAGTTAAGCTGCTAGCTTCTCAATATGGGGGAAAAGTACCAACCACCCACCTTTGGAATTTACATTGGGAAGTGTTGAGCACAATTATTTTTCTGGTTTCAATCTCACGAAAAAATGAAACCTACCCAAGCATAGTTTAACATTGTTTCAATATTGTCTACAAATGAAACCAATCTTGAGCTTAGTATTTGTTCTTTCTTGTGCTCATAAATAGATGAGAATATGTTACCGAGCTTAGTATTTGTTCTTTTTTGTGCTCGTAAATACATGAGAATAGGTTACCGAGCTTATTCTTTGTTCTTTCTCGTGCTTGCAAATACATGAGAATAGGTTATTGAGCTTAGTCTTTGTTCTTTCTCGTGCTCGCAAATACATGAGAATGGATTATCGAGTACACTTGTATTTTCACACTCATTATATGGATTTGAAAAAATGTCCACCTGGTATATATTTACCCCTTTTTCAGGCCATATGGACTTATTACAAAAACTGACCTCATTATGGAGAACTCTTTAAGCTCTTTTCCAACCCTTTAAAAAATGAAAAGATTGTTGAGTGATTTTGTTGTCTTTCACGCTCGTTAAAGTGAATTAGAATGCATGTCTATTGAGTGGTAGTTTATCTCTTTTTTGGTCTCATCATATTATTTATGAAAAAGGAACACCCTATCCATTGTGGTTAGGAGAGTTCTCCTAGGTATCATTTTATACTTTTTCGGACCCTCGAGATAAAATTTATGAATTTTTTTATTGTGGAGTCTTCTTTATGATCTTTTCAGACTCTCTAAACATGAAAATACCATCGTGTTTACCTTCTTTGGAATCATAAAACCAAACATTGAAGGACCCATATGGGGTCGAACCCTTCCTTCGCCAGGTTCGCTAAATATATGATGAGGGACTCATCATAAGATGAGCTATATCAATCATATGCTATCTTCCTCAAGCTCGTAAAACTAAAAAGAGGTACTGGCCAATCATGGTGGGGAATTTTTAGAGGGTTTTTAGGTCTTGTTATCTTCATTCTATGGAAAAAATTATTACTTTCAGTCTCCCTTGAACAATGTGCATGTTCTATCATCATATATAATAGTCAGGTCATCCATTCTCTCTGATTCACCACCATTTCCATCACGTGTTGCATTCCACTAATAGTCCATGACCATGATTATGGTATTCATCTGAGTTAATGCTACCGATTCAAGGTATTTTTGTGCATACTTTTTCAAGAGAACTTTACCTGTGTCAGCCACCTACAGTTCCTTTCAGCTTGTTTATCCCAACCATCCTTGTGTTAGTTCTGCTCCATTATTATGATTTTCACACCATATATCTTTACATGTTTCATGCCAATTAATGGGGGATACAGCAAGGCCCTCCTTCTATGGATTTCACCCTGTCAACTACAACTCACCATCCAGGATTGAAATCTAGAAACCCATTAGTACCCGAGGACTTGTAGACATCAGTGGTAGGTCTCCTTGCATTTCGACAGTGGGTTTACATTACTGGCTCCTTTCGAATGAATCTATGAGTGTTCGATATCAAATCCTTTATTCACACTTTATAGATTGTACTCGGTATCTTGGATTCCATCATCATCATTGGTGGACTCCCTCACGTCTATTAAGGGTATACATTAATGAATGGTAATCAAACAGTTTCTGCCATGCTTGACTTTAGCTCATTTATTCACACGTTGTATATTCATACCATTTGGATCAAGGAAGAAGACCTTGGGATAAGATCACACTCATGTTAGATGATATTATTTCCCAAGATGTAATGGAGAATATTCATGAGAACTTCACATATTGCTCAGTTATTGAGTCATCTCACTGATTTGTATGATGTGACATAGATCCACATTTGTACTTGGTCGTGGCTATGATATCACTTGCGTCTTGCATGGATCCACAATGTATACTTTCATTGCCATGATTGAGGCATGATTGGTTCTTGATGGATCCACAATGTATTATGTTGTGGCCATCATCCCCTTACTTGTGTCATGCATAGATCTACAGTGTATTTATGGCGGTTGTGCTCTTTTTTTTCTTACCGAGCATGGGTATGCCTACCTTGAGGATGTTTTTCTAGAGGACCAACGATGATTTTCTCCAATATTCTTTGCCCAAATCTCTACGACTTGATTTATAAAGTATTTTGGCCATCATACACCTCTTCTAAACTCACACTTTAGGGGTCATATTTTATAGATTTATCACCACCTAATCATTAGGTCATTATCACCTAAATATCACCTAATCACTCAATCATTATCCCCTAGAAACCCTTGATTTTAACCCTTAAAACCTACGAATATTTCCTAGGTTTTCAGTTTATTTTCTTCCCAGTCACCCCCTTCCTTCATTAAAAGAGTGAAAAGAAAATGATTGTTGCACCCATTGGCTTCCAAGGAGTGATCAATCTCTCTTTCTATGTGTTTAGGGAGAAACCAGTCCTAGAAACTCCCATTTTTTAATTGGTTTCAATGGATGAGACTTCCCATTGATTTCTCGAGGTTT
This sequence comes from Picea sitchensis, assembly GCA_010110895.2. Classification (NCBI taxonomy): domain Eukaryota; kingdom Viridiplantae; phylum Streptophyta; class Pinopsida; order Pinales; family Pinaceae; genus Picea; species Picea sitchensis. Next base: position 8,497 of record SNQJ01S0030074.1, read on the forward strand.
ATCCTCAAGAAGGCTTCCATTATGAGCTCAAGAATCTTATCCTAATAACTATATGGCCTTATCCCTAAAGGCCTATAAGAACAAATCGATTTCCCATGGAAAATGAGGAGGAAAGAGATAGAAAAGTTACTCTAGTGATTTGGTTGCAAGACTTGGGGAAGGAGTTTGGAAGGAGGTCATCTCTTTAGTCTACATATTTGTAAGTTGTAATATTGATTCTTCGATTAATATAACACATAACGAATGTTTCCCTCTATCCAATTTTTCATATAAGTTTATGTATTCATTGGTAGAGAATTAGTATAATTATGTGTTATGATATACTATTAGATCTATTGTCAATCCATGCATGATTACTTTGATCCTTTGTTGTTTTCATGTATGAATCAGATCTAGGAACATCCTTAGTTTATGTCTCCATTCCTATCATAGGCACTGGAAGAGCCTAAGGGAGATCAGCTCCTGCAGGGTAAAAAATCCCTACAACAATGAGCTTCTCTTGGGATGATTTTGGGGAAGTATGGAAACACAGGTTTGTTGGAGGCATGTGTGAGGAAGAACCAGAATTTGTGAAGTATACAGAAACAAAGAGATGGAAATCCTATGGTTGAGGGCATGTCTGAGGTGCACCACTCGTGGTTGCAAAGACAATTTCCATGGATATTATTGGTGATGAATCTGTGTATGAGTGTCTTGGTGAGGTGAGGTGAATCATTTGACTCTGTCGAAATTGTAAATTGAGTCGGTAGTTGTCATGTTGTAATTGTTTCACAATAACAAAGACTTATCCTGGTGTTAGGAATGGTTTGTGTCTCCCGCACTATATCTATGTTTCTCTTTTATGTTCCCTGTCATGTTTTGGCTTCACATGTTCATGGATATATGCTTAAATATGACTAAGTGTTAAAATGTTAACAAATGTCTAAGTATACAAGAATTGAACTAGAGTAGGAGTGTGACTCATCGATAGCCTAGAACTAAGTATGGGTATGATATAGGTGAAGAGACGTAGTTGAATCAATGGGAACATTTGTATACTTGGTGAATAGTTTGGTACAAATAACTTGTTCATCATAGACTTTGCATCAAAATTACTCCAGAGGTTTGGTTGATGGTGCGGTGGAGAGGGTGGATCTAGGTGCACACCTTGTGTAGATTGAGTTCAGGAGAGCTGTGGTGAAAAAAAGAACTTGGATAGGGAGAGTGGCTTCATAACTTGTCGTAGACTTGATTGCAGAGGCATACTTGGTTGGTTTGATTCATGATAGAAGTCAGTGTCGGACATGTTGTGCACACCTTGGAGAGACCAGGTGTAGATTTCATTGAGTGAACCGAGAACTTGAGAAAGGTAGTTGAACGTAGTATTGTTGAACAACTTGTCACACATGTAACCACAAAAGTGGTGATAGAAGCGAAACATAGAGGGTTATTGAAGAAGTGATTGTGAAGGGGATAAGTTTTGGGTTGCAATAAGGTGAATCACTTGGGTGTGTTGGATGACCTGGGATGACCTAAAGAATCTCTCCAATAGGTAGTTGGTTGGGAACATTTCCATCATGATATCTCCGTTTCATGAATTTCCAAGAACATTAGTTGATTTGAGTTGGGTTGTTGTTGGGCATACTGCAACCTTCATATGAGGAATCTCTCCGTAGAATTACAACAGTTGGTTAGCAACAGTATGACTTGATAGTTGAGGGGTGGGTGCACAGTTCCTTGAAGTGGAAGCAGTCAAAGTGTGGATATGGAAATACATTGGAGATGAGTTCGATCTATTGCATGTGAAGTTTGGGACTTAGACATATTTCTAAAGTGGACGGATGGACTCAGCCTTGTATTGCAGCGAAGGTCTTGTATATTTTTGAAGCTACAAATGAGAGAAGTTCATGCGAAGAGCCGGTTTCTTGGGAAAGAGAAGGTCTAATACACTAGGCTTAGAAGATGGTTGCAATGATGGATGTTGTTGAGAAAGGTATGTTTGGATTGAATTCTTGCATTTCCTAAGTGTCATAGTGATTTATTTTAAGGGAATTTGGATGAATTGGTGGTTCAAGTGAAATCTGTTTCCACGGTGAGAAATGGAAGAATTAAGGGTGACTCATGTGGTGAAAATTTGAAGAAGTCTTGTAGCAGTTTAAGATGCCTTAGTTGGGAAAATGTTCGAAGATCTTGATGTGACTTACCTAGATGAGTCCTATGGTGGATTTAGGCAGATTTGGATGTAGCCATGGAGGTGTCTTGGGGAAGTTTCCTAAATATTTGATGAGGTGTGTTGGATAGGTTGTTGTGGTGAAGTGGGTAGTGAAGTTTGTATGTGTTGAATTTGAGAGGATAGATGAGGTGCCCTGGTGTTTGGTGCATTAGTGATATTCATTGAATCATGTGATGACTTTACATTCATGATGGCAATGCTATAGTTTGGATGCTTGTAGTGGGTGCAAGGTAGTTTCGTTCCAGGAGATGATGGAGTCAACAAAGAAGTCAACCAAGAATTGTTGGCAATCAACATCAATGGACAAAACATAGACCAAGTGACTTGGGTGGTGTTCACTTGCCTTTTTTATGGGACATTAGATGAGGCAGATCAAACCTTGGTGACTTATGAATGATTGTGTGATGACTCAGAGGTATGGCAGGGGTCGTTTGTTGGCTTTGATAGAAGATTTGGTATGAACGTACCTAATATATGGAAGTTATTTGAGGTGACACATTTTTCATGGAGAACTTTGGACAATTCGTTGGGACAATTTGAGGAGTGAGGACATGTTGGACACACTCATCACAAATGTTTATTTGTGTTGAGGTCCTTTTCCAACTGGCTAAAAACAAATTTCTGGCACTTTTTGGTAATTTACTATTTTTAGCAGTTTTTCACTTCCAGGGCCATTTTGAGGCCCTAAAAGACGTTTTTGGGCAAAAAGGGAGAAATATGGAAGTTCCTTCGATATTTCCCCCAAAATGAATATCCTTGACAATACCTTTCCAATGGGCTATCATGCGCCTAAAACGAATATCGTATGCAAAACTTAAGACCCCGGGAAGTTGATGTACTAACTTACCCAAATAGGGCCCACATGACTTTTGGCGCTTCATCTCCTAGGGTTAGGTTTTTGGATGTCTAGGGTTTTTGGAATTCCTGTTTATTATAAAAAGGCCTTCAAAGCCTCATTGCAGCCATCCTCTTGCGAATGCAAGTAGTCGTCACATCTCTTCTCAAAGATAAGTTGCCACCATTCTAGCGAGTCTTTCACTCTGTATTTTTACAGTCTCTGTACATTTCTTTCATTAATAGAAATCATGTATTAATGTATATATGTGTTTATGGTTGCATCTCTGATACATTTATGTTATATTATTGAATATCTACAATATCTCTGTGCATTTATTTATTATATCTTCGCTCTTATTTCGTGCCGAAAATAATCTGGATCAGTGGCATCAAAGCAGTTTTCTCTTGATCATTTTTTTAGTGCATGTCCTCGACGAGGTTCGAGTATAGAAAGTTGGGTCTTGAGCTTGTCTCTCTTTAATACAATCACTCTCGAAAGCCCAAGAAACCCTCCATGGTGGAAGAAAAGAAAAACGATGGAGCAGACGATCCTATAAATCTGTTGCTTGAGCAAGCTCTCATGTGACAGAGGGACGAAATGATGAATAATTTTTCCCACATCTTTTAATGCTTGCCGATAGCAACAGGCACATATTCATCAAACAACCATTGTGGAAGCACCTCTCCTTTCAAGGTACAGGTTAATTTTGATATTCACATATTTGAAGGTCAGATAAAGGTGGATGCCCTAGACAAATGGTTAAATCCACTAGACGGTTATTTCTCTGTTCAACATTTTTCTGACAGGGAAAAGATCACCTCCAAACTCCTTAAATCTCTCCCCCATGTCAAAAATTGGTGGGAAACTTACTCAAAGAAAATTTCCACAGAGGAGTCTGGAATATATGGGGT
>SNQJ01S0030074.1:12507-27731 GCA_010110895.2 Picea sitchensis
TACATGAGATGGACCACACTGTGGCAAGAGAGGGGCCAAGAAGTTCTGGAGTTCACCAATACCTTCCATACCTTGTGCATCAAGCTAGGTATCAAAGACTCTGAACGACATTTTGTTTTGAAATATCGTGGGGCTCTACACAGATACATCCAAAGTGAAATGGATTTTATGGACATCTCATCACTCGGTGTTGCTTATCGATATGTTATTAAAATCGAGCAGAAATTTAAGCACCAAAACAAATGGGAGTTCAAGTCTGCAAATCCGCAAAAACCAAAGTATGACAAAGACAACCCTAACAAACAGTCTCTCGAAAACCAGTCCAAGCCACATGAAAAGAAGGGTCACGAGAAGACAAAGAAGGACACCAAAAAATGGTGTGATTTCCACAAAGCCCCTGGCACAACATCGATGAATGTTGTTGAAAACAGTCATTGGTGGATGAGATCAAAGACAAGGAGTCGAACCTTGATTCAGAATCTGATTCTGAAAATACTTGTAAAAGACAGATCATTGACGTAGACCCCACTGCTATTGTCTCGACCGCAACAATTCAACCAGAAGAATTAACAGATCCTGAAGAGGGGGAGCACCTTTTTCATTCATAGATGTGGGTGAAGGGGACCCCACTACATTTTATTGTTGATAGAGGAAGTCAAAAGAAACTCATCTCAGCAGAGGTCGTCAAACAGTTGGGATTGTCAACAACACCATACCCGCAACCATACAACATCGGGTGGCTTCACCAGGGATGAGATCTTTGTGTCAGCTAGCAATGCCTATTGTCATACGACATCCAACCTTTCAAGGATGAGGTATTATGTGATTTTTCCCCATTGGATTTCTATGATGTTCTCTTGGGCCAACCATATATGTGGAGACGCCATGTTGTTTATGTGTCTCGACCCCTCAGTGTCATTGTTTCTCTAGGGGTCATATCTACATAATACCAAAGGTATTTCCAACTATTGTTCCACCTAAATAGTGCTTCAAGGTAGTATCTCATACCGTAAAATTCAGATTCTTCAAAATCTATTCAAAAGGGGAATAGAAGGACACTGCAACCACTACAGCCTCGCCCCAAGCACCTTCTATCCAACAGAAGCAGGCCGACAAGGTTGCAAAAAAGGGAAAAGATTCCTTCTACACATCGTCCTCTCATGTAGCTCGACTTATTGAACAACCTCAACCTCAACAAGTCCATGATAGACTTCCACAAACTGAGTAGCGCAATGTCTCCAGCAAGGCAAGCAGCTCACCAAGATTCAGATTCAACAAACATTTTTTCCTCTCCCCCGGGAACTCAATGCAATGGAGACCATGGCTTCCTAAGGAGGGAGGATTGATCCAGGTGGATATTGGTGGCCACCCACCTTTTCCAATTGGCTCAAAACAATCTTCTGGCAATTTTGGTAATTTACTATTTTTAGCAGTTTTTAACTTTCGGGGCCAGTTTGAGGCTCTAAACGATGCTTTTGGGAAAATGAGGAGAAAAATGGAGATTCCTTAGATATTTCCCCCAAAATGAATCTCCTTGCTGATACCTTTCCAATGGGCTATCATGCGCCTAAAATGGAGATCGTATGCAAACATTACGACCCCGGGAAGTTGATGTACTAACTTACCCAAACGGGGCCCACATGACTTTTGGCGCTTCATCTGCTAGGGTTAGGTTTTCGGATGTCTAGTGTTTTTGGAATTCCTGTTTATTGTAAAAAGGCCTTTAGAGCCTCATTGTAACCATCTTCTTTTGAATGCAGGTAGCCGTCACATCTCTTCTCAGAGATAAGCTGCCACCATTCTAGTGAGTCTTTCACTCTGTATTTTTACAGTCTCTATACATTTCTTTCATTAATAGAAATCATGTATTACTATATATCCGTGTTTATGGTTTCATATCTGATACATTTTTGTTATATTATTGGATATCTTTGATATGTCTGTGCATTTCTTTATTATATCTCCACTCTCATTTCATGCCAAAAATAATCCGGATCAGTGGTGTCAGAGCAGGCTGCTCTTGATCATTTTTTTAGTACATGTCCCTGACAATGTCCGAGTATAGCAAGTTGGGTCTCGATGTTGCCTCTCTTGAAGAAAATCACTCTTACAGGCCCCAAAAACCCTCCATGGCGGAAGAAAAGAAAAACGACGGAGCAGATGATCCTATAAATCTGTTGCTTGAGCAAGCTCTCATGCGACAGAGGGACGAAATGCTGGAGAATTTTTCCCACATTATTCAACGTCTGTCGATAGCAACAAGCGCATCTTCATCAAATAGCCACATTGGAATCACCTCTCCTTTCAAGGTACAGTTTAATTTTGATATTCCCATATTTGAAGGTCAGATGTAGATGCCCTAGATAAATGGTTAAATCTGCTAGACGGTTATTTCTCTGTTCACCATTTTTCCGACAGGGAAAATATCACCTTTGCACTCTTTAAATCTCTCCCCCATATCAAACATTGGTGGGAAACTTACTGGGAGAAAATTTCCACAGAGGACTCTGGAATATATGGGGCCGAGCCCACTTGAGATTTTTTTGTGGATGCGGTAAAGGAACATTATTACCCTGTTGGAAACTATAAGGGCCAATACATGAGATGGACCACACTGCGGCAAGAGAGGGGCCAAGTAGTTCTGGAGTTCACCAATACCTTCCATACCTTGTGCACCAAGTTGGGTATCAAATACTCTGAACGACATTTGGTCAGAAGAACCTCATCTCAGCAGAGGTCGTCAAACAGTTGGGATTGTCAACAACACCACACCCGTAGCCATAAAACATCGGGTGGCTTCACTAGGGACGAGATATTCATGTCATCCAGCAGTGTCGATTGTCATACAACATCCAACCCTTCAAGGATGAGGTATTATGTGATGTTTACCCACTTGATGTCTGTGATGTTCTCTTAGGCTAGCCATATATGTGGAGACGCCATGTTGTTTATGAGTCTTGACCCCGCAGTGTCATTGTTTCTCTAGGGGTCATCTCTACAAAATACCAAAGGTAGTTCTGACTATTGTTCCACCTAAACAATATTGCAAGATAGTATCTCATATTGCAAAATTCATATTCTTCACAATCTGTTCAAAAGGGGAACATAAGGACACTGCAACCACTACAGCCTCTCCCCAAGCACCTTCTATCCAACAGAAGACAGGTCGGCAAGGTTGCAGCAAAGCACAAAGATTCCTTCTACACACCATCGTCTCATGTAGCTTGACTTTTTGAACAGCCTCAGCCTCAACAGGTTTGTGACAGACTTCCACAAACTGAGCATCATGACGTCTCCAGCAAGGCAAGCAGCTCACCAAGATTGAGATTCAGCAAACGTTTTTTCCTCTCCCCCGGGCACTCAACGCAATGGAGACCATTGCTTCATAAGGAGGGAGGATTGATCCAGGTGGATATCGGTGGCCACCCACCTTTTCCAACTGGCTCAAAACAGTTTTCTGGCAATTTTGGTAATTTATTATTTTTAGCAATTTTTAACTTCTGGGGCCATTTTGAGGCCCTAAACAACGTTTTTTGGGAAAACAGGGAGCAATATGAATTTTCCTTTGATATTTACCCCAAAATGAATATCCTCGAAAATACCTTTCCAACGGGATATCATGCACCTAAAACGAATATTGTATGCAAAAGTTACGACCCCGGGAAGTTGATGTACTAACTTACCCAAACAGGGCCCACATGACTTTTGGTGCTTCATCTCCTAGGGTTAGGTTTTTGGATGTCTAGGGTTTTTGGAATCCATGTTTATTGTAAAAATTCCTTCAGAGCCTCATTGTAACCATATTCTTGTGAATGAGAGTAGCCGTCACATCTCTTCTCAGAGATAAGGTGCCACCATTCTAGCGAGTCTTTCACTTTGTATTTTTACAGTCTCTGTACATTTATTTCATTAATAGAAATCGTGTATACTGTATATATGTGTTTGTGGTTGCATCTCTAATACATTTATGTTATATTATTGGATATCTGTGATATTTCTATGCATTTCTTTATTATATTTCCACTCTCATTTTGTGCCAAAAATAATCTGGATCAGTGGTGTCAAAGGAGGCTGCTCTTGATCATTTTTTTAGTGCATGTCCCCGACGAGGTCTGAGTATAGCAAGTTGGGTATCGAGCCTATCTCTCCTGAAGAAAATCACTCTCCATGCCCAAGAAACCCTCCATGGAAGAAGAAAATAAAAATGACGGAGAAAACGATCCTATAAATCTACTTCTTGAGCAATCTCTCACGCGACAGAGGGACGAAATGATGGAGAATTTTTCCAACGTCCTTCAATGCTTGCTGATAGAAAAATGTGCACCTCTTTTTAAGAACCTCTCCTTTCAAGGTACAAGTTGATTTTTATATTCCCATATTTGAAGGTCAAATAGATGCAGATGCCCTAGACAAATGGTTAAATCTGATAGGCGGTTATTTCTCTGTTCACCATTTTTCCAACAGGGAAAAATCACCTTCGCACTCCTTAAAGATCTCCCCCATGTCAAACATTGGTGGGAAACTTACTGGGACCAAATTTCTACAGAGGAGTCTAGAATATATGTGACTGAGCCCACTTGGGATTTTTTTTGTGGATGCGGTAAAGGAACAATATTACCCTTTTGGCAACTATGAAGACTAGTACATGAGATGGACCACACTGCGGCAAGACAAGGGACAAACAATTCCAAAGTTCACTAATACCTTTCATACCTTGCGCACCAAGCTGGGTATGAAAGACTCCGAATGACATTTGGTTCTGAAATATCGTGGGGCTCTACATAGATACATCCAAACTAAACTAGATTTTCTGGACATCTCATCACTCGGTGCTGCTTATCGATATGTTGTTAAAATTGAAAAAACATTTAAGCACTAGAACAAATGGGAGTTCGGGTTTGAAAATCCACAACAACCAAAGTATGAGAAAGACAACCCTATAAAACAGTCTTCCAAAAACCAGTCCAAGCTACAAGAAAAGAAGGATCACGAGAAGACAAATAAGGGCACCGGAAAATGGTGCAATTTCCACAAAATCCCCTGGCACAACACCGATGAATGTCGCTCAAAATAGTAATTGGTGGTCGATATCAAAGACAAGGAGCTGAACCCTAATCCAGAATATGATTGTGAAAATACTGGTAAAAGACAGATCATCGATGTAGACCCCACTGCTATTGTCGCGACCACAACAATTCAACTAGAAGAACCAACATATCTTGAAGAGGGGGAGCACCTTTTTCATTCATAGATGTGGGTGAAGGGGACCCCGCTGCATTTTATTGTTGATAGTGGAAGTCAGAAGAACCTCATCTCAGTAGAGGTCGTCAAACAGTTGGGATTGTCGAAAACACCACACCCACAGCCATACAACATCGGGTGGCTTCGTCAAGGATGAGATCTTTGTGTCATCCAATAATGTCGATTTTCATATGGAATCCATCCCTTCAAGGATGAGGTATTATGTGATGTTGCCCACTGTATGTCTGTGATGTTCTCTTGGGCCAACCATATATGTGGAGATGTCATGTTGTTTATGAGTCTCAACCCCGTAGTGTCATTGTTTCTCTAGGGGGTCATCTCTATAGAATACCAGAGGTAGTTCCAACTATTGTTCCACCTAAAGAGTGTCGCAAGGTAGTATCTCATAATGAAAAATTTAGCTTCTTCACAATTTTTTCAATAGGGGAACAGAATGACACTGCAACCACTACAACCTCACCCCAAGCACCTTCTATCCAACAAAAGCAGGTCAAAATGGTTGCAACAAAGCACAAATATTCCTTCTACACTTGTTGAACTTCCTCATCCTCAACAGGTTCATGACATACTTCCACAAACTGAGCAGCGCGACGTCTCCAGCAAGGCAAGTAGCTCACCAAGATTCAGATTCAACAAATGTTCTTTCCTCTCCCCCGTGCACTCAACGCAATGGATACCATTGCTTCCTAAGGAGGGAGGATTGATCCAGGTGTATATAAGTGGCCACCCACCTTTTCCAACTGTCTCAAAACAGTTTTCTGACAATTTTGGTAATTAACTATTTTTAGCAGTTTTTAACTTCTAGGGCCATTTTGAGGCCCTAAACGAAGTTTTTGGGAAAATGGGGAGAAATATGGAAGTTTCTTAGATATTTCCCCCAAAATGAATCTCCTTGATGATACCTTTCCAATGGGTTATCATGCACCTAAAACATAGATCGTATGGAAAAGTTACGACCCCTGGAAGTTGATGTACTAACTTACCCAAATGGGGCCCACGTGACTTTTGGCGCTTCATCTGCTAGGGTTAGGTTTTTTGATGTCTAGGGTTTTTGGCATCCCTGTTTATTGTAAAAAGGCCTTCAGAGCCTCATTGTAACCATCTTCTTGCGAATGCGAGTAGCCGTCACATCTCTTCTCAGAGATAAGCTGCCACCATTCTAGTGAGTCTTTCACTCTGTATTTTTACAGTCTCTGTACATTTCTTTCATTAATAGAAATCGTGTATTACTGTATATATGTTTTTATGGTTACATCTCTGATACATTTATGTTATATTATTGGAAATCTGTTATATCTCTGTGCATTTATTTATTATATCTCCGCTCTCATTTCGTGCCGAAAACCAAAAATCTGTGAAGTCTCCAGAAACGTAGAGACAAAAAGCCTACAGTTGAGGGTATGTTTGAGGTGCACCATAAGTGGTTGCAAATATAGTTTTGACAAAGAGTCTTAGTGACGAATCTTTGTATGAGTATCTTGGTGAGGTGATTCGTTTGACTCGTTGGTAGCCTAGAACAAAGTATGTATATTCTCTAAGTGAAGAGGCGTAGTCTATACAAAGTAACCTTGGTGTTTCCAAGAAGCTAAGCATCAAAAATTGTGGTGTTTCATGGCCTCAAGAGGTGGAAGATTGCAAAATTCGGCTAGGAACACTATGGGGACGTGAAACATATGATAATAGAATGTGTAGCTTAAACATTTTATGTTTTTTTAAATTGTCAATGGATATAATTGTTGGTGAAATCACAGATTTTGTTACTTAAATTACATTTTTAAACGCATAAATGGATTCAACAACCTCAAAAATCCTTGGAGCACTCTGGTTGTGCATATTTAATAACTGAAATATGCAATAATTTAACAACTGAAATATGCAATTCCAACATTTAACAACTAAAGTGTTTAGACCACATCTTTAAGAACTGTCTATTATTGGTTAGCTTCCATCCAAAATGTCCTCCATAGTGTCTTAGAGGTAGAGTGTATGAGAGGTAGGTCAAAAATGTTAAGCTTTACAAATATTGTGAAAGTTAACTGTTTGCACCATCATAGGACCTAGAGTGTCTTTTTCAAATTAACTCATATGTTATGTATATTAAAGAAAGTTTAATTTATTTTTGAATACTTATTGGGGTGGTTAGCCACATATGAATACAGATAAAATAGTTTTCTTAAAATGTTAGAGTCAACAAAATACCTAAAACAAAATTGCATTGTGAATTAAGGTAATATCCCAAAGGTTGTTCTTGTAGTATCCAAATAGTTTTCTACAAGAAATTATACATTATATGTCAAGTCTTGGGTCTCAATTGACTATTGTTAATGCTCAACCAAGAACTTGGATATTTCAAGGAAGCGTTTATAGATTAAATTGAAAAACTTCTTGGTAGTGAACACTTATAACAACATTTCATTGGAATCTAGATTTGGGTAACTATTTTCCAATTGAAGTTACTATAAATAATCCAAAAACATCCAATAACACAACCTTCATTTTCTGTANTTTACAAATATTGTGAAAGTTAACTGTTTGCACCATCATAGGACCTAGAGTGTCTTTTTCAAATTAACTCATATGTTATGTATATTAAAGAAAGTTTAATTTATTTTTGAATACTTATTGGGGTGGTTAGCCACATATGAATACAGATAAAATAGTTTTCTTAAAATGTTAGAGTCAACAAAATACCTAAAACAAAATTGCATTGTGAATTAAGGTAATATCCCAAAGGTTGTTCTTGTAGTATCCAAATAGTTTTCTACAAGAAATTATACATTATATGTCAAGTCTTGGGTCTCAATTGACTATTGTTAATGCTCAACCAAGAACTTGGATATTTCAAGGAAGCGTTTATAGATTAAATTGAAAAACTTCTTGGTAGTGAACACTTATAACAACATTTCATTGGAATCTAGATTTGGGTAACTATTTTCCAATTGAAGTTACTATAAATAATCCAAAAACATCCAATAACACAACCTTCATTTTCTGTACGAAAAAATGAAAAATGAACATGGTTTTAGACTCATCCTATTTGGTAGACAAGAACCACATATGGTTAGTGTGTTAATGTAGCTATTGGAGTATTGTGCATTCTTTTTAACCAAATAAGCATCTTCAATCTTTAGTGTTTGTATGTAGAATTTGATGTTGTAAATAACCAAAAGGTGATATGTTCATGCAACATTAAAAATAAATAGAGGGAACTCTTCATGTAAAAAACATATCACCATAAACATGTTATCCTTTTTATGCATCTTTACAAAATATAACATTATGCCAAATTTTAAAAAGTGATACACTTTCCTTCATATTGGTATTGTTGTTGGCAAAGATTCACAATGATGGCTCAGGTCACAAGTTTCTCAATAATGTTGCATATGATTGACTCTTCAAGTTGGGATAAAATCCATTTTCTATGTCATACATGGTGAAAGATAAATTGCTACATAGGATTCCATAGAATATAGATAAACATGATATTCATGGTGCATGGTCTGAATCTAGTCATAGGATATAGCAGTGCCTAGTCATGGAATACATCAATGTCTAAAATAAAGTAGCACATCCCAAAGTTTTTGGAAGTTTTGAATTTATTTGGAAAATACCTTCTGCCAATCTTGACCATGAATGAGTCTTTTTTCTCCTATAAGGTTAGAGTTATGAAGTAGGGTACATAATGCAAATGTGTATATAATGATTGCCTGATGTGGAAAATGTCTTTGTTAGTTTCCAATGGGAATGGAAAGGAAAAACATTTATGATTGTGTTCCTTGCATGCTTAACATGGAGTTGACATGTGATATTGGCATTTAAAAAAATATTATTAAAAAAAAATTTCAATGTCAACCATAAACAAAATATTTCAATATCCATCTTAAGTAAAATAATTCTATATCAACTCTATATATAAAAGAGAGAGAAAGAGTAATTGAAAATAAAAAAAATCTAATTTAGTTGATAGGTTCTTTCTACTTCCTAGAATGAGGGAGATGCATAATTCCTTCAAATACTTAATATCATAGATTTCACATGTGGCATTTTTTTCCCATAATCTCATGTCTTTGTATTACTCATAAGAAGAAATTATACAAAAAAAAATTGTAGCTGACCTGCCCACAGGGAAACCAAACCAACAACAAAACATAACATTGCATTTTGTAGTTGCTTGGTATGTCTTATATCTTTAATTAATTGATAAGATTCTAGTTCCTCCATGTATTCTACTTTTCTTATTTAATCTACTAAACAGAGGTGGTAAAGCCAAACCTCTCTCATAATTTAACAAAAACCACAGATGGAACAACACAAAAACTTAGCTAATGGTTCTCCTCGTTGTTGCTGGAACTTGGGGTTGAGCATAGTCCATATTGGACAAGTTCATGCTGGCCATCTTGTCAATAATTAGGTTCAGATTGTGGTCAACCAAGTTGATCTTTGCACGTCGTCGAGATGCAGGAGAATTTCTTGGCAGGATTCATGATGGTCCAATGGAACTCTTCCCATCAGAGTATTCAGGTGCCAATACATGTCCACAATTTTCAGGTACTATGAGGAATGACCTCGAACAGAGACAATATCAGGAACCCATGAGCTGGTGGTCTCTGTCACCTCATCATCCTGGATGAAATTCCTTAGAACGAACATCAGCCTCGGCCAGGTCCATTTCTGATTTAATTTTCGAAGGAGTGACAAAGCAATAGGTGTCAACTCAGTTTTCAACCACATCCATCAAGAGAAATCCCGACCAGGTTCTGGGTCTATGTGAGGTGCCCCCATGGCCTTGACAAGAAGAGATTCCCCTAGCTATATCAAAGGAACTAGGAAACCAGAGTGCAAGACTAAGGAGAAAGGAGGGGAAGGAAATGCCCACCACAAGGTGCATCAGATAATCTGTGGAGGGGACGCAAATAAAACAATAGAAACAAACAGCCAGAGAAGAGTAGTAATGCAGCTAGAAGGGGATGCAACTAACATAGACACCCAACGCCAGGACCCATGAGTGGAGGATTCTCCCATGATTATCAAAGATATGGGCCATATAAATCATAAAACTGCACTACTTCGCAACCTTCCCATACCACATGTGAAGGACAGGAGAATCGAATAGGTGAGGTGAGTACAGTAGCATGATTTGATTGTCAGGACAGGGTCGCTCGGATGGTGGGAAAAGACAATGGTTGGAATGATTAAATCGCATGAGGAAGTGAGGTGAGTGATGGAGAAAACTGGGAGTTGTCTGCAGCTCTAGAGGCCAGGTGACTGGGAGGTTCAAGGACCCACCGATGCTTTGAATGTGTCCCTGAAACCCCATATGAGGGGGATTGATCGGCCTGACCAAGGCCAAAACAGTCAGCGTGAATCTAGGAATCAGGGACGTGTTCCCAATTTAAATCAATGGGGTCGATTGGTCTGTTGATGCCTTCATTTTCGAGTCTTCCAGCTAGCTTATCGGATGATCGGTTCACATTAGAGGGGAAAATGCCATTGACTTGGGAGAGTAGGTGATATACTCTCTCCAAGTTTGGTGCTACTCTCCAGCTAGTGGTAATGTGGTTGAGAGGGGTGTCGGTTTTCATTTTCTTGAGCATTCTAATGATCAGTTGAGAGTCCCCTTCAACAATGAGTGGTTGATATCCTTCCCTGCAAGCTATGCGAAGGTTCACTTCCATGCCTTGAAGTTCCACTGACTTGTTGCTTTCAATCCCTATGAAGGAGGCATAGATTTTGATAATGTGGACCTGACTGTTTCGAAAGACCCCACCATAGTTCCTCTTAGAGGATCCATCGAAATTTACTTTAAGGAAGCCTGAAGTGGGTGGGGACCAAGTTGTGAGCAAAGTAAAGGAGGGCAGGATGAGAGAGGAGGTTGGAGGGGGGCCCAGGAGAGGGAGGTCCAACTCTTAGAGGATTATTAAAAGTTGGGGAATTCATCTCCAATCTTTGGGGGACCAGGACTCGGTGTGGATAATTTATTTGATGTTGATTTTGAATTTGGCCCAAATCACAATTGGGTCCTAAGAAGAGTTTCTGAAAATGTGATGGTTTCGTTCTTTCCAGACTTCCTAAAGGAGGAAACCTAGGAGAAGGATCGAGGCTCTGTTCATGATAGGATTGGTGAAGGCATTGGATCTCCAAAGAGTTAGAGTGTTGATGAGGCTTTCCTTGTTTCTGTCAGAGGTGTGGAAGAGGAGTGCAGCCAAGTCCCATATTTCTACGGGGAAGGGACGTGAGTTAAGGAGGTGTTCGCTAGTTTTTACATTATTCATGCAGAGGAAGTAGTAGGAAGGTCCAATAATTCCACGTTTAAGGAGGTTTTCCCAAGTGAGGAGTTTGTGTTTGCTTAGGATCCAGAGAAAGATAGAGACTTTGGGCCAAAGTTTTTGCGACAAAATTTCAATTCAGATGTATTGAGGTGGGTTGATGTCTAGAATTATGGCCAATTTGTGGGCCTCTTGGAGTGAAAATATACCTGTTGGTTGATGTAACGACCTGAGTTTGTCTTGACCTTGTTGAATTCTGATTTTCTCGTGAGAGAGTTATTCCCAAAGGGGATCCCAATTAGGAATGGGCCATTAGGGGATCCATTCTTCTTTGGGCATCCACGTTCTCCAAATGTCCCCAAGTTTGGGGGGGAGACAATATTGATAGGTCCATATTATATGTTGGGTTGTCAGGAGGTCCCTTAGTTGGCGGAAGTTATCATTCTGAGAGAGGGGTGGCAATTGTTTCCAGGTGTGCTCCTAGAAGAGGGCCGATTTTCCATTTTTTATTTCCCAAAAATACTTAGAGTGAACTAAGTGCTTGTTGGCCCATGCTGTGTTCCAAATGTGTGAGCATGGAATGTCCCCTGTGATTATGATGAGGCTTTGTCTCTCTAGAAGTGAGAAATATTTTTTGTGCCAAAGATAAGCCCATGGGGTACTTCCTTCAGTTATCCATCTCCACCAAGTTTTAGCACCCAGGACTGCATTGAGGGATTCAGGATCCTTTAGGGCTAGGCCCCCTTTAAGATTTGGTAGACAGAGCTTGTCCTAGGCTACAAGACCCCACTTATTTTCCTTGTTATCTCCTCCCCACAAAAATGTTCTTTTGAAGGTTCCTAATTTCCTTTAAGATGGCTTTGGGGTGGCCAAAAAAGAGAAAATATAAAGAGGCATTGATTGAAGGACTCCTTTGAGGAGCATCAATCAACCCGCTGTATTGAGAGTTCTAAAATCCCAGTTCTCAAGTTTTTTGTGCATTCTGGAAAGTAGATCTTCCCAAGTGGAGAAATGATTATTGAATTCGATGAGAGGCACACCCAAATACTTGGTTGGAAAGGAGCTCTGTTGGAAGCCAAGGATGTTGGATATGTTGACCTAGACAACAGGAGGAGTATTAAAGAAAAAAATCTGAGACTTCAGAAGATTGATAGAGGAACCTGAGGCTTCAAAGAAGTCCGCAAGGATCTTCTTGATGGATTTGGACTCTTTGATAGTGGGTTGAGCCATTAGCAAAGTGTCTTCCATGAACTGTTGATGCGTAGTGGGATGGTCCTTATTATTGAGGCAGAGGCCAGAAATATCCTTTGTTTCCACAAATTCTTTGATACTTCGTCCTAGTCCTTCTACCATGAGGATAAAGAGGAAGGGGGAGAGGGGATCCCCCTGTCTGATTCCTCGTGAAGGGGAGAAGGGGTTAGAAGGAGAGCCATTGACAAGGATGGAGAAAAAAGCAGTGGAGAGAACAGATAACACCCATTTGATCCAGGAACCAGAGAAACCAAATGATTGTAGGGTGTGTTGGATATATTTCTAGCTTAGTTAGTCAAAGGATTCAGAAAGGTATATATTTATGAGCATGCCAGGGGACTTGGTAGACTCGAGGGAGTGAAAAATTTCATGCACCATGATGATTCCATCTAATATTTTCCTACCTTCCACATAGCCAGTTTTTTCTAGGGTGATGTGGGTGGGGAGCAGGGGTTTAAGCCTATTAGCAATAAGCTTGGTTATAATTTTATAGATTACATTGTAGGGGGTGATGGGGTGGAGGTTTTTAGGATTATCAACATTCTCTTATTTGGGATTGAGGGAAAGAAAGGTGGTGTTGAGGGCAGGAATGGAATTGGCATGAGAACGAGAGTCTTCCACCACTACCCAAAAATCCCATTTGATTATAGGCCAACAAGCTTGAAATAAGTCTGTGGTGAAGCCATCTGGACCAGGAGATTTGTTTTTGGGCATGTCAAAAACCACCTATTTGACTTCCTCGAGAGAATTCGGATGCAGGAGGGCCTCTAAAAGGAGGTTGTGAAAGTAGGAGTTGAGTTCCCTTTCGATATCCTTATGCTCGGTGAGGTAGTTTCCATTGGCATCTTTTAATGTGGTGACCTGACTGTGGTGCCAGCGTTGAATCATGGATCTGTGGAAGAACTTGGTGCTTTTCCCCCCTTCCTTTAGCCAACAACCTCGATATTTTTGCCTCCAAAGTATTTCTTCCTCGGAGTCTCTTTCACAGAGCTAAGTTTGGAGGTTTTCTTCGTCTTGGATGAGTTGATCCGTTCTTCCATTTTGAATCATTGTCTGTAGAATGTGTTTCAATTGCTTGATGATTTCTTGTTTCGCTTGAAAGATATTTCCAAACTCTTCCTTGTTCCATAGCTTGAGTTGTTGCTTTAAGTATTTGATATTATGCTGGAATTTGTGCATTACCAAGAAGGAGGAAGGGGGGTAAGAGGTCCACCATTCAAAGATGTGTTGTTGGAAATTGGGATACTTTAATGAAGCAACCTGCCCTCACTGGCGCGGTTACTCCCACCAGGACCCCCTCTTTCTCTCGGCCCCGAAGAGTCCAAGCTCTTCCACTCCTCTCGGGAGTTCTACCCACAGTCTTCTCGGCGATCACCCCTTCGTGTATCGGGAGATCGGAACTCGCGATATCACAAGCCGCACGGTGTTGTCCCTGGGAAAACAGACCCCGAAACCCCGATGGTCAAAGGTCAACCTCGGAGAATTCCTACTCGCGGCGCGAACCTTGGTCTATCCAACCCCCGAGTACCGAAACTCCGATATCCCACGAGCACTCCACCTGGACTCCGCTCTGAATCCGGGTCCCACGCTGCCACGTCACGTCGGGACTTCACGACTCACGGATCTGCTATTCCAAGTCTCCTACTACTGGAAAACCCGAATGCCGAATCCCCGATACACGGGATTCGTGCCACCTGTCTCCGTTCTAATCAACGGCTCTGATCGAGTCGGGAAATCGCGACTCGCGATTTTCAACGGGCATATGATTCTTGCACTCACAAACCCTGATTCTCCGATATGCGATGGCCAATGGCTCTTTCGCTGCCTGAGGGTTAACCTCCTCACCTCTTCTCCCAGATCCAACGATCCTCAGGATTTCGCGATTCTCCAGGGCGAATTCAAATCGTCGATTCTCGGTCTCTACGAAGAGATCTCTGCTCCGCCACCTTCATCCTGTACGGCTTCCACTGGGTCGATTTCTCCAACGAACGAAGGGGTTATCCTTCCAGAGCTTCCTTCGACTCAAGCTTTTCCAATAGGTTCTCTGAACACGCTCCTCATGCTCGGTCTTCAACCACTTCTAAAAGCGTTGAAGTCTCTTGAGTTCTGTGCGTCCCCGCTCGCAACAGGTTCAACTCTCCTTCCCTCGGACTTGCCACTGAGACTCAAACTCGACCTGCACTCGCCTGCATGGCTCGAATACCTCAAACCCACTCTAGACAACGGAGAACAAAAGTTCAACTGCTTAGCCTCCTCGACGCACTCTATGCGGAGGTATTCAACTGCACTCGATGCAGGAATTTCCTGGCCTAAGAAGAGAAACAATTGAAACTCATTCTCTCAGGTTCCTAACCTGATATGCAATCACGTAAGCAGCATATAAAAGGTAAGCATAAAAAGAAGCAAACATACACAAGAACAGGATTAACAACACACAGAGATCAA